>LPNX010759976.1:133321-141960 GCA_001517045.1 Pseudotsuga menziesii | reverse complement strand
ATTCCAAACCTTGAAGGGGGGATTCCTATTCTGGATCAAACTTTGGAATTTCCATATGAAGCACCAACTCCCCCGCATGAAGAAGTTCCTGCTACTTCACTTAAACAAGAGATTCAACTGGATGATGTGTTTGAGAGACTTGGAAGACTCAACCTTGAAGGAAATGAAGCACCACCAGCTGATCAACTAGGACCATTACGGAATATTCCTAAATGGGACACAAAGACACTTGAAAGTGTCCATCCAGATGAAGTTGGAAAGACGGGAACGAGAACTTCAAAAAGACATGAAGATGGAGGAGAAGCAGATAATTCAGGTGATGACATGGATGTATCATTTGATTGTGAATTTAATTTATCTGCTAACTTTGAACCAACTTCCTTTGAAGAAGCTTCTACTCGAGTTGAGTGGAAAGAAGCTATGCAGAATGAGTATGATGCACTCATGAAGAATGGAACTTGGAAGCTGGTTGACCCTCCAGTTGGAACCAAACCAATTGGCTGCAAGTGGATGTACAAGAACAAATACAGATCAGATGGCTCACTTGACAAGCACAAAGAGAGGCTTGTAGCAAAAGGATATGCATAGATGGAAGGAATTGACTATGGAGAAACGTTTTCTCCTACAGCAAAATGGGCTACCATCCATACCTTACTCTCTTTAGCTGCTCAGAATGGGTGGAAAGTTCATCAGATGGATGTGAAGACTGCTTTCTTGAATGGAGACTTGAAAGAGAATGTCTTCATGTCTCAGCCAAAAGGATTTGTTGTGAAAGGAAAAGAACAAAAGGTATGCAAGCTTGTCAAATCCTTGTATGGCCTAAAACAAGCGCCTCGCGCATGGTATGAAAAATTAACCGAGCATCTTTTGAAGTTAAATTTCGAACATTTTTATCTTGATGATGCAACAATGTTTATAAAGAAAGTTGGAAGATCTGTTGTGTATCTTGTAGTGTACGTAGATGATATTTTGATGACAGGGAACAATGAGAGCTATATGGCATCCATAAAGAAAGATTTGAAAAAGATCTTTGAAATGACAGATATGGGACATCTCCACTATTACTTAGGAATTGAAGTCACTCAACATCCTAAGTACATATTCCTATCTCATAAAAAATATGTTGGAGAACTACTAGACAAATTTTGCATGACAGAATGAAACCCTATCTCTACTCCAATGGAACAGAAAATGAAGCTCAAATCAGGCGAAGGAAAAGAATTTGAGGATGTGACCAAGTATCGACAACTTGTAGGAAGACTTATCTACCTTACAACAACTAGACCAGATATTTCTTATGTTGTTGGCATACTTTCAAGGTTCATGCATAAACCTTGTGAAGGACACTGGTCAGCTGCAAAAAGAGTTCTAAGATACTTGAAGGGGACTCAAGACGTTGGACTCAATTACTCTAAGGTGGATGACTTCAAACTTATTGGGTACTCAGACTCAGATTTTGATGGAGATAAGGGGACAGGAGTATCAACTTTTGGATACACTATGAGTCTTGGATCAGCAGTTCTCTCATGGAGATCACGCAAACAGTCAGTTCCAGTAGATTCAACAACAGAAGCAGAATATGTGGCTGCAGCTGAAGCAACGAAAGAAATAGTATGGCTCAGGAGGATACTTGAATATTTGGAAGAAAAACAAGAGAACTCCACTCCATTATTGATCGACAATACTTCTACAATCAAGCTGGCTAAGAATCCCAGATTCCATGATCGAACCAAACACATCAACACAAAGTATCATTTGATTCGACATCATGTAGAGGCCAAGATAGTCCATCTTCGACATTGTTCCACAAATGATCAAGTTGCAGACATCTTCACCAAAGCGCTTGGACGAGAAAAAATTGAAAGATTCAGAAACATGCTCGGACTTACTAACACCCCTTCAGATTAAGGGGGGGATTGTTGGAATATAATCCGTCGGGATTATATTTTGTAAATAAATAAAGGAAAATGAACAGTTATGTAGGAAGCTGAAAAGGCTGGTCGGAAGATGAAACTCAACCAACATATGTAATGTATAAATAAATGATTTTGCAATGGAATAAATGAATTCGGGAGTTATTCCTAACATAAATGATATGTCTTTTCCATCCAACAACCAAGATTTGTGACAGTAGAATGTTTTAACCTTTATTTAGATTTGAAATAAGGTACACATGAGGCTAAAACTAGGGAAGATCTAGGAATTTCACTTATTAATATGTATTTTTCAACCCTACAAATCAACCTTTTAATTTTGTTTTAGAACATATTTAATCAGTGCTACAGAGCAGATTTCCAGAAGGTAATTCCCAACCACAAATTGGGGAAAACCTACAATGCGATTTGATGTTTTAGGGATGAGTTTAATACATGTAAATGACATAATTTTTCAGATCTTATAAAATAGAAAATGAAAGATGAATTAAGATTTAAAATGGCATAAAAGTTGCGATTAGTGCCTAACAAATCCAAGTTAGGCAGATGGGGTAAATTGAGGATCTCATGGAGGCTTTAGTGATTAAAGAATAGATAGGGTTGAATGGTTCAAACCCAATCTGCTCCTTAATAACTAGATCCACTTCAAAAATCTTCAATAGGAAAATCCTAAGCTAAACATTAGATATTTGTAGCTTCAAAGATGGAGGATAAAGGATAATTGGTCTTACTAGGTTTTAAAACTCGAGACCCCTCTTCCCCATGAGAAGGTTGGAAGAAGCACGAACGACAGGAAAATCACCTCCATTTCCATCCAAAAAAGGCTTCTCGTGCAATATTTTGGTTTGGTAGAAAATAAACGAGAAACAAAAAATTCCAAGCTTTTGGTAGAAAATGAAAAATAAAACACAATTTTGAATAGTAATTTAAAGAAGAGATGAATAAATGGATCCAAAATATGAAAACAAACAGTTTTGATAGAGGGAAAATGGTTAAAAAAAGGTTGGAAATGCACAGAGAGAAAATAAGAGTGTTAAAAGTAGGGAATGGTACAACAAGAACACAACAAAGACAATTAAGTCAGATATTTTTATGTTTCTATACAAACATTGGATAGGAAGCATGATGAAGAGGCTAGAAATGAAAATAGAAAAGTTATATTATATGACAGGTACAAGCAAGTCAAATAAAATATTAATGCCTAGGGAGAATGTAGGAAATGCAAGAACCCTTACCTTATCAATCGCCTTCGACAAGTTCATTGGCCCATATCGCTTGCAAAGAGTTGTCCTAATAAACGGAAAACCACAGTGTTGGTTGGCGATTAAATTTATAAATTAAATAAATAATCCATTCCTAGACCTATACGCAAGTGGTGATGTTTCCATCTTTATTCGTTCTACCATTGCATATTCAACATAGACTTGGGGACCCCAGTGGATATTTCTTGAACCCTTTTCTATTATTTATTTCTCATATTTTCTTCTAACAATCCTTACAAACTCGACAACTGACATCTTTTCAACAACATCCTCCAACTGCAGAGTTAAACATAGTTACCGTATTCGGCCCTAGGGCTAACCGCACCTGTATCGAATTCTTCCGAATCAGATTCTCGAATTATTCCACCTCGTTTTGACTAATATAAAGTTGTTTACATAGGATAATTAATTTTAATTAGGGTTAGGGTTCCAAATCCCCGATATCTGATTTCGGGATGAGTTTCGAATTCGTATCGGATTCTTTGACCGATTCTGATTGTACCCACGGTTCGTGTAACCTTGGAGTTAAATTAAAACCATTAAGAAGAAAAACCATGAACATGAATTTGTTCTCCTTAGGTTCAGGCTTGGGTTTCTTTTTAGGAAGCACTCCAAGGTAGCCCTCATTGCTGCTTCTTTTCCTCTTGGTAGAATATTCTGCCATCTTGGACACAAGAAATGACAAACCGCAGAGGGAATATTGTGTTCTTCTATTACAGGGAACCTTCTTTCTATTTGATTACAAGGACAAACAACTATATATTCTACACAATTGTATTTGTGACCAATGTCTTTCAATCAATCACTTCTATGAATGAAGAATACATAGTGCTTATAGATGCAAATGTAAATGATATCAAGTCAATGTATTTAATTCAATATATATGGAATTAGTAGCAAGGTCATCCAGTATCACTTTAGAATACAAGAGATCATTAGCCGTGTAACCATATACAATTCAATTGTAGTATTTAACTAACCAATAACCTTCCATTCAAGTATGAGGAGTCATATAAATATAGCAACAGTGAAGGTTACCAATGTAAGGTGTATATGAGTTTTAGTTTTGCATTCAATGTAAACCACACCACTCCAAAACTTGAACACTATTCTTAGCAATATAGGAATCTCCACCAAATTTATGTTCCAGACTTGTAGCTATGCAAATAATTTAAATTTTTAGAATTTATTTACCTCTCTTAAACAATATCACCATCCAACTAATAGTTAACCTTTGATTCAATTTGGTGTTTACTGTGGTTACAGGTAGGGAGGGCTGTCAAAGTCTGACAGTTTGCAGTTTATTGCAGACTATAGGCAGCAGGTGGAAGGGTATTGATATAGGGCTGCTACAGCCTTGTTTTCGAAATGGTTGCTGAAATGGTTACAACCAACATAGATTCGTCTCAAATAGAATATCTGGTGGCCCTTTAAAGAAAAAAATGGCATGGAGTTATCCTTCCACCTAATAGAATTGGGTTTTTGAGTCCATAGAGCACTAGTTCCTGTATTATAATTAACAAAATAACTACTTACATATCCTATTAAAAACATTCACAATCTAGATTTGAATTTTCAATTCATGGGAATTTTGACATGATGCCCAAAAGGAATGAAAAAAACTAGAAACAAACCCACATTTTGCAGACATGCCAACTAGATAAGTACCCACAAAATATTATGAATAAAATCCATATTTTATGGTGAGGATATGAACTTGCTTACCCTGATCATAAGCCGTGATTTTTGCACAAATCAAAAGCACCGTTGAGAAAGTAAAATCATTCGGTCTCATCCCCATCATCAACGCTTGCCAACGCATCTTGAGAGCCTCTTCATCTTTCCCATTCATAGAATAACCTACAATCATATAGCTCATAGTGATCAATTACCCCCCAAAGGTGAAATTACAACAAGCAAACAAAGGCATGGCAACATTAAAATATCTCATTCCCTTCTTCCTTTTCCTCAATAACTATTAGTTTTATTTCTCACATTGAATTTCCCAAGTTCACCTCGACAGATCATGCTTGCAAGGAGATTTGAGCCATTTCATCTCCACCACATCCACAACAAAAAAAAAACCATGAATAAAATAAAAACAAAATAGGTAATCAAGAAAAACATAGAAGGAAACGAACCTGAAGGTCTAAACATTGTTTCTATTATAGAGGTGGGGCAGGTGGTTCTAGAAGCATAGGATCACATGCGAAGGGAGTGGATGATGCACTGATAGAAAAAGTTCTTCACCCACCCTTCCTGTAAAAAAAACATCATATCCTGTTCCATATCCTTCAGTGAAAGTTCAAAATTGAAAACCCCCAAATGGGAGCGGAAGCAGATCCTGCGCGGGTGTTTTTGAATGCTAATGAGCTAGTGTGCAGGTGTTTTGGAATTCTAGGTTTTTTTGTTTGTTTATTTGCATATTTTATATTTTGTATTTTGTATTTTTATTTTCATTTTGCATATTTATCTTTTGTTTAGTTTATTTTGGGTTTTTTTATTTGCATATTTTATATTTTGTTGCATTTTAAATTAATTATAGTTAAACAACTCTATGTTTTTAATTTAGTGTAGTTTAATTTAATTTAATTTAATTTAACTAGGATTTTGTCATAATTTATATTGGTTGCATTGCTTATAGTGAGATCCTATACATAAGTCCCTTCAAGGACTAAGACGATGATGATGACGATGAAGACGGCGAATATGATGGTGATGACGACAACAATGGCGATGATCATCATCATCATCATCCTTGTCATCGTCGTCTTCATTGTGCCGAGAGGCGCTCTACAGCCCAGTATGGGGAGATCTTGTAACGTTATGGTGTAAAGTTTGTCGATATTAAGTCGGCCAAAAATAATATTTCTGAGTATGAGGAGATCTTGTAACTTTATGTTGTAAAGTTTGTAATAAGTCGGCTTAAAATAATATTGTCAAGTATGTTGTAACTTTATGTTGTAACCTTTGTAACAAATGAATAATATATATAAGGAAAAAATATATATGTCGGCCATGCATTTTTGTTTCAAAACTAATATATACAAGGAACAAAAAAAATATTAAAAACAAAATATGCAAAGATAACAAAACCAGTGAAAAGGAAAAGCAAAATCTGCAGCAAAGATAAGTAAACCACGGAAGAGGGAATCTGCTAATAGGTAAATTTATCTCCTTTGACATTATTTATCTCCAGCTCCAGGATTAACTGCAAAAAGTTGATTGAGTTTTATTGCAAAACCATGCATGATTTTTCCAGACCAAGCATTTAAAATAGCAAACACAGACACATTTAAATTACCAGACCAATATATAGTTTTAAGGCTCGGTGTTTTTGCCTGTAACGATAAGCCTATAACAATATGCATTCTGAATTGGAAACCTGTGGATACAACCACTCAAAAGGTGAAGACAATTAAATGGAGTAACTTACTTTCACATCAATAATGATTTAATTTCGTATAAGTTTCAGCACTGCTGCTGAGTCAAGCCAGTACCACGCAGTAAATAACATCCTTTACCCTGTTATTTGACAGAATAAAAATTTATAACTTCCAGAAAACATTTTTTTTTGGAAAAAATTGTTGCGGTCTGCTAAATTTAAGGTTAACTATAGACCGCATCCAAAAAAACGTTATGATATTTTAGTCCTATAGATTCGATTTACTAAATATCATAATGTAGACTAGACTGAAACTGGCAGACTGCAACAATTTTGATCTGCTTAATATTTTCAACATTAATAGTTTACTGTCAACATTTTGATAGTTTAATTTTTTTTTTAATTGGTGCCGTCTGCTAAATTATAAAACATATACATGTTTACAATTATAAAACATATTGCTGCCGTCTGATAGTTTACGTTTTTGACCTATTCGTGTTTTATGTTTTATATAAAACATAAAAACTATACCATGCTGCAATCATTCCTTGCCCAGATCTATGTTCTAATCTTGGTATTTTTTTCAATTAAGCCCGGATTATTTTTAAGTCTTAGTGCTTTTCCCACGTATATAAACATTATGCATTTTTTATCAATAGATCGATGGTTCGATTGTAGGTTTATCGCTCCCGGTCCTTGACAAGATACGACTAAAAGTGGTAACATTAATTCGGTTCAACAATAAAGAGGAACTCCTTTAATCTAATGATAATTTTATAGAAATCATGATCAGTGAACCAGATATAGATTTATTATATTTATATCTAGGCTTACTATCGAAGCTAGATAATTATAAATTGTTTTGCCATAAAATTATATTTATATAATTTTAAAGGACAAAACTATATTTAATTTATTTTTTAATAATAATGGAAGTTCACAATATGAAGAGTTTCAATTAATTTAATATTTTCCTACAACCACAATAAATATCCATGCTCACGTGTATCATTTATTCTCAATCGATTAAAATTGTAGATAATCCGCTACTAGATGGAATTAAACTATTTCTATTTTAATTATTTAGAATCGAGTTCGATGTGGAATTTATTGAACCATGCAAAATATTACTTCCATTTAAGGGTAAACAAAAGAAAAAATTTGGAGTAATTTAAAATATCAATAAAATACTTTCAAAAGATTTTTTTTTGAAAAATTTACAATATCAATAAAATAATTTGAATTTTTTCATTATATATGCTGAGGCAGTAAGGAAAAATCAATATCGAGCGGCGGTAATCGAATATGCCAAAATAATTGGAGAAATTTACAATATCAATAAAATAATTCAATTTTTTCATTATATATGCTGAGGCAGAAAGGAAAAACGAATATGGAGGGGGTAATTGAATGTGTATGTCATTTATCTAACTGGAGAGGGAAGAGATAAACTCTATGACGGACCATGGCAGATTGGATTGGTCTACAGTCAAAAGGAAGGAGTGATTTCCAACCTTTGAGGAAAACCAACATAGATCCAAATCTTAGGCTTCGAAAATTTAATTATTGTGTTGTTTTTCTTACGGACAGTTTTTTTCGCTGATAATTAAATGTTTTATTTTTTATTGTTTTGTTAAGTAGGAACTTTACAAAATCTTATTGTACATGGTTTAGGAGGGCATTGCAAATAGTTTTAAAACCATGTACAAAGCCTCCTAAACAACCCATGGTTTTATTGTACATGGTTTAGGAGGTCATTGGAAATGGTTTTAAGACCATGTGCAAGGCCTCCTAAACAACCCATGGTTTTAGGAGGGCCTTGCACATGGTTTTAAAACCATGTATGGGGAGATGTTGTAATGTTCTTTCCTAACAAAATAAAAGTTAATTGAAAAAATATTTTATGTCGGCCATAAATAGTATTAAATATTAATAATAAAATATTATATGTTGACCTTAAATAAAAATATGTCTTTTGGTCTGAATCACACCAAAGATGATAGTTGAGTGCAATATTTAAGAAGAGGTTTTCACCTCTAAATATTGATCCCTCTCGGT
>LPNX010759976.1:83321-128321 GCA_001517045.1 Pseudotsuga menziesii | reverse complement strand
AAGTTATGAACCTACCAAAATAATGTTTTAGGAAGATTGGACCAGACTAAGAGAATTGTCTTAGTGTTGGAAAAACTAGCTCATGTGGCCTTGGGAAAATTCCCACCGTACCTTATAATAGGTGTGTGATAAAAATTATCTGAAGCTATGATCCTATAGCTTGTTCATGAAGAGGTTATGTCACCATGGTCTTAGTTCTCAAAGAAGATGTTTGATGACAAAGATAATGGTCTTCCAAAATAGAGTTTCAGTCTATTTTGTGGCTATTTTGCACTATTCCAGTACTGGAAAAATTGCCTCAATTGTCTCAGGGAAAATCCCTCCATATCTCATAGGATGATGAGAAAAATAATATGAACGTGTTAGGCTATATATTGTTGATGGGTGCATCTAACCATGGTCTCAGTTATCTCGTGGAGTGTTTTATGACAAAGATATAAATCTTCCAAAAGTAAGAAAGATATTATTTTGCATTTTAAGAACACAAGAAAATTGGTGAGTGTTAGATTTAGGAAATTGAAAAGGCATTTTGAAATGCCTGCAAGGAGGGGTTATTTTGATGATAAAATTCATCACGTAGCACAGTCATGTTCCTTGGTGAACTGGCTATCCAGCCATACCTTTAGGTTTTCTTATGATGGTCTCATATGCAAAATATCAATATGCCAAAAATAGGAAAAATAATATTTTGCATAGTGAGAACAAAAGAAAATTGACGAAGTGTTAAAAACAGGAGTTTGAGAGGTCAGTTGGAAATGCCCGCCAAGGGATGTCTTTGTGTAAGTGAATTTTTCAAATGTTATGGATCCATTCTTTGGTAAGTTTTCCATCTACTCCTAACTTCAGGTCTCCATAGAGTGTTCACACGTGTGAAATAGGAGTCTGCCAAAATGGGAAGAATTATGTTTTGATGTTCAAAAGAGGTCGAGAAGCTATTTTGAAATGCTTGCCATAGGTTGTGTGTGTGTTAATATATTTATCTTGTGATATGGTCTTGTTCATTGTTGAAATGGATATCTATCCATGCTTGTAGGTTTCCTTATGGTGATCACATGAGAGAGAAATCAATCTGCCAAAGTAGAAGAAAAATTGTTTTTACAAGTTAAAAACAATTTGTGTTAAATTAAATAGTTTTGAAGCCTATTTTCAAATGATCTCTAGATAATGCATGTGTATCAAAAAGTTCAAAATGTGACATGGATTTGATCCTTGTTGAGGTGGCTATTATTCTCCTTGAGCATGTCTGAAGAAAAAGTTGAATCTGCCAAAATGAGGTTTCAGAATATATTTTGGAGAAAGTCCTCAAAATGACTAAGTGTTGGAAAACTGGCCCAGGTAGCCTTAAGAAAATGCCCGCCACAAATTGTGTGTTGAAGAAAATTCCCACAACATATGGGGGTCTTGTAGATTGATATTTTTCCTACCTAACCATGTCTTCATATTGTCTTGGAAGTAGCTGAGGAAGAAGTTATGAACATTCCAAAACAATGTTTTAGGTAGATTGGACCAGACTAAGAAAATTGTCCAAGTGTTGGAAAACTAGCCTTGGAAAAATGTCCACCGTACCTTATAGGTGTATGATAAAAATTATTTGAAGCTATCATCCTACAGCTTGTTGAAGAGGCTATCTCACCATGGTCTCAGTTCTCAAAGAAGATGTTTGATGACAAAGATAATGGTTTTCCAAAACAGAGTTTCAAGTTGTTTTGCACTATTCCAGTACTGGCAAAACTGCCTCAGTGGCCTCAGGGAAATGCCTGCCCTATCTCATAGGATGATGAGAAAAATAATATGAAAGTGTTAGGCTATATCTTGTTGATGGGTGCATCTAACCATTGTCTCAGTTATACTGTGGAGTGTTGTATGACAAAGATATAAATATGCCAAAAGTAAGAAAAATATGATTTTCCATTTTAAGAACACAAGAAAATTGGTCGTGTTAGATTCACGAAATTGAAAAGGAATTTTGAAATGCCCGCAAGGAGGGGTTATTTAGATGATAAAATTCATTAGGTAGCATAGTCATGTTCCTTGGTGAACTGACTATCCATCCATACCTTCAGGTTGTCTTATGATGGTCTCATATGCAAAATATCAATATGCCAAAAATAGGAAAAATAATATTTTGCATAGTGAGAACAAAAGAAAATTGACCAAGTGTTAAAAACAGGAGTTTGAGAGGTCAGTTGGAAATGCTTGCCAAGGGCTGTTTTTGCCCAAGTAAATTTATCAAATGTCATGGATCCATTCTTTGGTAAGTTTTCCATTTTCTCCTAACTTTAGGTCTCCATAGAGTGTTCACACATGTGAAATAGAAGTCTGCCAAAAAGGGAAGAAATATGTTTTGATGTTCAAAAGAGGTTGAGAGGCTATTTTGAAATGATTGCCAGAGGTTGTGTGTGTCTCAACAGATTTATCTTGTGATATGGTCTTTTTCATTGTTGAAATGGCTATATAGACATGCTTGTAGGTTTCCTTATGGTGATCACATGATGGAGAAATCAATCTGCCAAAGTAGAAGAAAAATTATTTTTACAAGTTAAAAACAATTTTGTCCAAGTGTTAAATTAAACAGTTTTGAAGCCTATTTTCAAATGATCTCCAGATAATGCGTGTGTATCAAAAAGTTCAAAATGTGACATGGATATGATCCTTGTTGAGGTGGCTATCCAGCCATACTTTCAATTTGCATTATGATGGTCATATATGCAAAAGATGGACCTGCAAAATTAGTGAAAAATAATGAAATAGAGTTTATTAAATAAGAAGGTACAAGAAAGTATTTAGAAAAATAAATAGAAATTTAATAAAAAGAATTAAGACAGATTTTTGAAGAGACACATCTTACTTTTGGATAGATGCAATGTTTAGAAGAAGTTTTAATTGATTATTTCATTAAAACAATAAATAACGAACATAGACTTGAATAGGTGTCTAAGCATCATGACATGGCAACGTGTAATTGGAACAAGGCATGAAGGACATAGATGACTAAGGACATGCATAATGACATTGACAAGCAAGCATGACAAGAATGGAAAATCTAGAGAGTCAAATGACCCATTCCGTGGTCATTTGAAGATGATTTGGGCAAGACAAATATGTTGGTGCAAAGATGACAAGGAGATGGTGACATGACAATAGATAAGCAAACTTGATGACAGAGATGGATGCAGGCATGATAAAATAGTGCACAAGGAAAAGATTGCAGGCATCTCCAGAACATCATGCGGGCATGCTAAATGAGGAAAATTGCGGGCATGATAGAAACTATTGTGGGCAGAAGATATTGCCTATTGCGGGCATCTTCTTAGCACCACCTGCGGGCATCCCTTATGGCCACCTATGGGCATCCTGGTGTGAGCTGTAGTCATAGGAAAGACTTTCTGCAGGCATTTGTGGGAATATTTGATGGCTCAAATGAGGAGTTGCAGGCATTTTTAAACCCTAGTTGCGGGCATCTAGATAGCCCTTGCGGGAATCTGAATACATCACCTATTGGAACCTTGAATATGGAAAGTGCGGGCATACTTATTGGAAGATCAAAGACCCCCATACGGGCAGTTGAAGAAGGGTATGCGGGCATAAGAGAAGGCCTAGTCCTTGCATAAAAAATAAAATTAAAATGATGATGATGTGGAAAATTAAATAAATTTTGGATAATGATGACAAAAATAAATTGGTGATGAGGTCGGCCTCCTAAGACATGGAAATAAAAAACTATTTACGGCCAAAAAAGGATGCATGCTTACTGGCCCACGCGTAAACAACCAAGAGCTGTTGAAAGATGGCATTGGTTTGGCAGGTGTGATTTCTACTAGTAGTTTAAAGGATTAATTGCATTAGTTTTCCATAGGTGCATTCATTATATATGAGATTATGCTAAATATTTTGTGGAATTCCTGTCCAAGTGACTCCTTTTCTTAATTTCCTGCTCTGATCTGTGTCCATAAAAAATTAGATCTCCTGTCATCATATAGCCTGCCTTGCTCTGCCATAAATGCAATAATTTGAATATTTTCTTCTTGCATTTGAAGGCTTCGGCCAAAGGTAGTATGCTCGACAAGTCAAAGTGATCCTGTTGAATCTATAGAAAATACCTTAAATGGCAATATGTAAGTCAAAATAAGTTCATTTTATTTTTCGTGATGAGGTCCCGACTGTACCGCCTTTGAAATAAGATTTAAATAAATAAGAATTTTAAATTAAAGATATCCATATATTGTCGATATAGAGACGAAAGTTTGTCGAAAATTAAAAAACGTCGATATTGCCACGGTTTTTCCGCCATGATAAAAAAAAAGGAAGCATTAATCCACGAATGTTCAAAATGTGGAAATATTTCGTGGAAAAATCAACCCAAATGTATTATTGTTTCAATATGACCTTGATGAGAGCCAATCACGTGTTGTGGTGGAAGAGGAACTTGAGTTTTCTCTTGAAAATGGTTTCACACTTTTTGAAGAAGTGCATGATTCCACTACCTTGGAACCAACATATGAGGATTTTTTTTTCATTTTTGAGGGAGATGCATGTTCCTACCCCTATGGAGCCTTAACATAATTAGAGGAATTTTGGGGTCTAAAATGGGCCTCTTAAAGAAAATAACAAAATAATAGTTAAAATAATAAAATAATAGCTAAAATAATAAAATAATATTGATTAATTTTGGAGGAAGAAAGAAAAAAACTACTTTTTGTGATCGTATTTTCGACATATCTCCCTGTGTTTTTACTCAAATTTCGATCAGGAGAGCTCGTTGGATGTGGAATTTGATTCTGCATCCAATGAGTACCCACATTACATACTTTTGAAGAACCCCGCTACCCTAAAAACAAGAAATACCTGAAAAATATGATGATGATGTCATCATCACATTTTTTCAGGTATTTCTTGTTTTTGGGGTAGCGAGGTCCATAAAAAGTATGTAGTGTGGGTACTCGTTGGATGCAGAATCAAATTCCACATCCAACGAGCTCTCTCGATCGAAATTTTAGTAAAAACACAATGAGATATGTCGAAAATACGAACAAAAAATGTAGTTTTTTTAATGACAAATATGTCAATTCAACCATTATGGTTGACTCATTTTATTGAAATTCTATTGGTTCTTGAATTCCAACTCACAAAAACTTATTTTGGCACGTTTTCTTATAAGGCCCATTTTAGACCCCAAATTTCCTCTAATGGATGAAAATTTTGCACTTTCTAATCCTTTGGGTGAGTTGGTTATTTCTCCTACATCCTACACTTCCATATTTTTCAGCATTCATCCTAATGAAGTATGGGTGAAATGTTTATTTTTAGTGGTGCCACACGAGAAATATGAAACTCCTATCTCTCCTTTTGATGATGACATGATTAGAGAACCATATTATTTACATTTGCAGTAGAATCCATTGTTACATTATGATGATATACATCTACATGTATGCACCTATGGTATTCAATTGAGTCACTCGGACACTCATGATTTTCCTTGCTCCTTTCCTAGTCCATTTGATGTTGGAGGAACTTCACCCCACACTTGAGTGAAGAGATATATGACTGAAGAACATTATTGTTGGAAGCAACATCTTCTACTATTTCATGATGATATACACATTCATGGGTGTATTGATGAGACTACTTTGAGCCACTTGAAGTCTTCATGTTTTCTTTGCTTCTTATTTGGTTCATATTTTGGTGGAGGCTCTTCATTCACTTCTTGGATGAAAGAACACATGGGTGATTATCTTGATGCACATTATATTTTTTTGGAGCAGCATTATGGGACATGGGATCCTCACCTATGTCAATGGGGAATATCTAATATAATACTTGGTGCTTTTATGTATGGGGCACATGATGATCTACTTACTTGGATGTAAAAGAAATTCCGTGATTATTTGATGAGGTAACTTCTTGATGTACATTTGTATGATGTTGTTATATACTCTCATGATATGTATTTTTTACTCATGATGTTTATAAGGGTGCAATACAAGCAATGGGATCCTAGAATTTCTTGGTTTCATCTCACTTGGAGTAGCAGTTCAATTGTTGGTTTGAGAAAGAAAACCAACCTTCAGTTGTTTGAGTTCATCTTTGCATAGAAGTGTTCTAGGTTCATATGTGGGAGACCTTTTGAGAGATGGATTCAATTTTCACATGCTTGGTGTTCATGGCCTTTCATCATAGGAATTTCACACCATGCATTTATTAGGATCATATGGGACCCTGGGATTATTTTTGGTCTCATTGGTTTCAATTTTAGGGGCATCAAGCAACATTACAGATTTAGTCACCACTTGAGAAGACAGTTGTAATCAGATTAGTGCAGTAGCAAGCATGGTGGTTCCTCTTTGATATTTTTTTGGAATATTAATGAACTCAAATTTTGATAACTCAGTACCAACTTAAAAGAATTAAACAGAAGCAAAAAGGGGTGAACTTTAGAAAAGGTTTCCAAAATATGGAGGTAAATATTATTTGCACACAATTGGTTTTTATGGATTTGATTAATCCTTTTGGTCTTAGTGGTGATGTTATAGTATATATCAATATGCATAATCCACATCTCTTTACTTTTGGGAACAAAAAATTGTAGTACATGACTGCCACTACTAAAGTTGCAGCTAAAGAAAATTAATGACTAGAACCATAACATAACACTTGGTGTAAAGGAAGGAGTACCAAATGAGGATGCCACTTGGGAATATGAAAAAATATTGCAGCATAAAAACTTGGAATTTTTTGAGGACAAGAAATCTTGAGTGGGGAGGATTTGTCATGTCCCAAATTAAATAATTTCCAAATAAGACTATTTGAAAATAATGTTTCACCAACCTACTAGTTCCCTAGGTTGAGATGGACACATAAATTTTGTAATAAGGGGCTATGGGACCCAACATAAATTTACTTTACCATATACAAATTTAAATGGGTCACATAAATGATAAATTCTAAGAAAATAAGGTGGCATGGATTCACGAAGACACTAGGAAGATTGTGGATCCTTTGGGTGACTAGATTCTCCGCACACTTGGCATGATATTCTTCCAAATTCGTACACATGGGTAATGTAACATTATTATATGTTTATTTGGTGTCAAATATCATATAATAAGCCAAGGCAGTCAAATTCATAAAGGAGGGTAACTCCCATGGAAGAGGAAGAGGCTAGAAGACAAGGTGTGCCACTTGGAAGAAGATTCTATGCACTCTATGACAACAAATGATGGAAGATTCTATGAAACGTATGGAAAATTCAGACCTGATTGATGAAATATGACAAATATGACATGATAGGGATAGAAATAGCCACCAAGAGGTCGAATTTGGGAGTTAGAGGCAACCATTTGAATTGGGTAAATAATTGGAGCATGAAGAGGAAAACAAGTGCCACGAGGATTACTAAACCACTAAGATGAGTTGGAGGAATGTCATGGAGGTAAATTCGACATTATAAGACCTCATGAAGTTAATAAAAGGATGTCATGAGGAAGGATAATAGATTTTTGATCATGTTTTAATCAGCCTTTAGGATTTTGGAGAGATTTTGCTTGTCCATTGCACGGTGAGTGTTCACTCTCCTTTCTTATGAACCAATTTTGAGGGGGTTGGATTCCATTCCAAGTTGGTTGATGGAGAGGAAATTCATAACTATCATGGGAGCTTAATGAAGGAGTTTTATTTTCAGGTTGAAGGCCAATACAATCAAATTCTCATCAATCTACCTATTCTCTCATTCCTTCTTCTCCGTTTCCCCATACTCAACTTTGATGGCACACTTGTTGGAGTGATTCTTGCTCCTTCCTGAGGATATGTTGGGCCAGAATAAGTACAAAAGGAAGAAGCGAATGCAAAAGTAAAAGGATGAAAAGTGTGCGTGCGACAGGAGAAAAGCAGGATAAGAAGGAATCAATGCAGATAAGATAAAAACACGTGCACAGCGGAGAAAGAGGCAAAAGGAAAGATGCGAAGAGGATGATGCAATAAGGAAGACAGATCTGATTCGGTGGAAGAGGTAGGTAGAAAAGTTAAGGATGGAGGATGGGAGTCAAGGAAGAATGCAGAAGGACGAGCCAACAAGAGGAGGAAGGACACTTTTGCAGCTAGTTATGACTGATACATACGAGCTAAAAGACGTTTCTGTGGCTAGTTATGACCGTGGTTAATGTCTTGCAGGGCTGTTGTGGCTAGGTATCAGCTGGAATTGATGTAAACTAGAGATATTTTTGGTTGTTGAGTTTGTAATAACTAAGTTGTACTAAGTAGACCCTATATCGTCTTGTAAATATTATATATAGGAGGAAACCGACCTGTATAAGGGTTGGCTTGAGTCGTTTGTTCATTAGATGTCTGTTGTTCAAGAGTTATGAAGTTTTTAGTTAACTTAGAGGAAGAGTTATAGGAAGACGAATCAAAGGAGAGTCTAGTAGAAGGAGAATCCTGTTGAGGCATAGATCCTGCAGCTGTGTGTACGGACTGCTAGTAGAATAAAAGAGTCGATCCAGGCTGTGTGTAGATCAATAGGAGTAGATAGAAGAATAAACCAGAGAGAATGATAGTAAGAATATTGAGCCAAATAGACATATCTAAAAAACAGTCTGCATATCGTAGGCTGCAAGATGATATAAACCATTCTCATGCTAGATGAAGAGCACCTTGGTGGTTTTTCCTAGATGGGTTTCCACATTATTTACTGTGTTATGTGGATGAATGTGTTTAATGATGCATGTTGATGTGATTGTTTGCTTGCTATGCATTATTATAGTTACTACTGAATGAATGTTGCAGTAGGAACAATCAGTGCATGCATGAAAGATTAAAGCACTGTTAGAATGTTATGTATGGCTTTATGATTCGGTTGTTAAGTTAAGGCATGAGTCGTACAATGTCTGTTGATTAGAAGGAATCCGATGCATCACGCTATTGCGCCAGATGTAGAGTCACAATTGTAAAGTTTTGTCACAAAAGAGCTGTGTCGTATCGTTGTGTTGTCGTTGCGCAGTAGCAGACTCCATCTAGTCACTTTTTTCAAGCGCCTTGGCCACATGCCAAGGGACTAGAATCCATCGCTAATTGTGGAAACATGGTTCTGGTAGTTACCCATAAAGATATCTCGGGTGAGACTGCTCCTGCTTCACAGGTGTTGATGAAAGAGATTGCTCTGTTGGGTTAATGTCTTTTGGTGTCTTGTTGGTATTATGTTTTTTTTGAACTGTGGGTCTAGAAAAGAAGAGAAAAGAGGCCAAAAAATGGTTCCATTGCTAGGACCAACCATTTGAGTCAAGGGACATGTTCTGGCATCAGACAAAAATAGAGATAGAGGACTGGCTAGAGTCCAAGATGCTGGCAATTGCGTAAGAAGAGAGCGCAGGATCTCAGTTGGGCGCAGAGAACTGGGTAGAATGGTACATATATTCCGATATCCACAGTATATTCTTTGCAGGGTTTCCTATTGTGCTGTATGAATGGTTTCCATTATTGGAAATAAAGCAGACAAATTTCTAGAGATGAGAAATAGTTGAGTGAAATGATCAGTTGGTGCATGGGATAAACAATGTAAGTAACATCATCTTTAGAGCTGTTGATTTTTAGGTTGACAGTATTTTACAAGGATATATTACTGATTTTGTAGTAGAGGCTATAACCTCATATGGTAAGGCTGAAAGAAAATTTTTCCAAGGACCCCGAAGAATATATTTGTTATCTATCAGTAGATGGACCAAGATGCTCATTTTCGAGAAGGGTATCCTACAGTTGAGTAGTTGAGTCACACACTATGAAGGAAGGATATGTCATAGATGACTTGTCAATAAAATGGGAAATGGTGAGTTGAGATGTTCCTAGGAAGTACAAATCATGAACTAGAGACAAGATTCCTACAGAGTGGAAGGAGATTCAGATATGGAAAGAGGAGAAGGACAGAGGAAGGTCAAAAAAATCCTAGTTTCTTCAAGAAAAGTGAACACGAACTTCAGTCACAAGTATATGAAGGATCTTGTGATGAAGAGGAGGACTATATCCTGATATCAGAAAGAGCGAAAGACTCTAAAGAGTCTGAAGAGAGACCAAGGCCAGGACATAAATACATCACACCGGGAGCATCACCTGAGGTAAGGTATAGAGCCTCATCTACTGAGTGAGTTATTAATACCGATATTGATAGTATTTTGACTATCGCACAAGAGGAAACACCCCTGTTAAGCCCTTCATTGGATAACCCTGACGCCAACTCAATTGGAGCAGAGGATTCAGAGCAGCATTGGTTCATATGTGAAGCTGTGTGGATGGTTTGCTTAGTTCAGAATGCAAACATAAAGAAAGCACAGATGATCATGACTCTAAGGGGTTGTGCACTGGATTGGTTTATGAAGTACTACATAGTACCATTAGGAGAACCATAGAATACCCTTGAGGATATACACACTGCAATGATATTCGACTTCAGAAAACCTAAATTTGAGTTGTAGTGTATCACTGAGATCAAGGAGATAAATCAAGCACTAACAGAGACAGGATGGGACTTTTACCAGCGATTTAAAACCTTGATGTCCAAGGTAAGTTTCCAGATGTTGGATGTTTAGCATAAGGAGTGGTTTATTGCTGTGATGTTACCACACATCCAAGGGCCATTGATGCAACAAAATATTGAGTCGCAAATAGAAGCACTGGAATTGGAAATGAAGTTGGAGGCCTTGCTAATTGGTGATGGTGTCATAGGAATGGTACATATTCAGTCACAAATCTAACCATACAACTTCAGGACATCAAGAAGGGTAAGGAATCCCATGAAGACTTATCGTGCACAAAATGCAGAACTAATGGACACACTAAGGACAATTTTTCAACCTTCATGAATTATGTCTCATCCGGTGCACCAATCCCATTAAATGGCCATGGACTGCCATGGCGTCCCATATGCCATTCTAGAGGACATCACGACAAGGACTTCCTATACCTGCAAAATATTCTGAGTACCCCAACGAATCTGTTTTGTAAATTTTGTGAATCAGTAGGGAATGCAGAGAAGGATTGCAGAGCATATCAACTCTTGAAGGAAAAGACGATGAACACATACTTGATGAAGAATGATGTCTATACTCAGGGTGAACCCAAGCAAACATCATATCAGCCTACACAGTTCCCACCTAATCAGTATCAGAACCAGTATGTGCCACAACAGCCATACATACCACATAATCACTATCAGTCGCAAAATCAACAGAATTAGTATCCCCCATAGTAACTGTTGCGCACCGTTTTGACCTCTTTTTGCCACTTATATATCTTTCATTTCCCTTCATAAAACCTCCATATTGATTAGAAAAGCTTTAAAGTTCACCCATGAACCTTGGTTAAGAGGTATAATGTCATTGCTTTCTAATAAATTGAGTTTTGAGACTTTTTAAGAATTTTAACTAAGATTTTTTATTCAGATTACGGGATGTTCTAACTTCCCGTACTATCTCCAAAGTTGAGCATTTGCAGGACAGCTAGGCAGGAACTGGAAGATGGAGGGAAGATCCTCAGTGTCCAGGGATGGATGAATTTCCAACGGATATTTGATATGGCGCTCGTAGGTGTCAAGTCAACCGCAGTCAAAGGCGACCACTTGTGCTACCACTCAGCACAATTAAAGGGCATCTCTGATTTTGTTGAGTTTCACGAATCTGAATGAGGATCTCGATCGCTATGTTCATTAATTAGTTTGTAGGATTATAGCATTTCCATTTTTCTTTTGAATTTGTATAATTACTTCACAAAAGAATGAAGAATTATCACGATTTGGGAGAAACATATATTGTTTCTGAACTGCGTGGTTTCATTCCTGAGTAATCAATTTGATCGTGAATACATTCAGAGTTTAAGTTCTGTAATTTTTCAACTGTGTGTGTGGACGAGGCACTGGAGGGCCCCCATTGTTGAGTTCGCACATTCTTTTACTTGCCGGTGTAGCGATTTGGGTGATTGTAGCGATTTGATTTGATGCAAGTTATTTAAATCGTGCTATTGGTATGTGTTAATCCCTGTAGTATCTAGTTTATTTTTGCAGAATGAATTCAGCTAGTTTTTAATCAATTTCATAAAAAGATCTGTTATCTTGTTTAATGGTTCAAGCTGCTATTCCATCGTGCTGCATATCACTTGCATTGTTGGATAAACTCTGTTCTTTTACTGGTTAAATACTAAAGGCATTGATGGTTCAGACCATGATTTTTGTATACTATATATTGTTGTTTACTCAATGGTGAAGGGTTAAAGAACAATTATAAATTATGAACACTGTCCTGTAAGGGAATTTAATGGTTAACTGTTCACTCAGCACTGGAATATTAGGCAGAACCTTGTAGTCTGTATGTTAGGGTTAGAGTTGTTGTTTAAATGCTTTTACTATCTCAGTTCTTTCACCAATAGATTGCTTTCATAAATAGATTGTTGTGTACTTGAAAGGAAACAAATGAAGTTATCCATGTAAAAGGATTTTTGTATCTTTAAGTTACAGTATTTTTCATCTGACAGTAGATTCAATTCACAGATAATTAAATTATCCAAACAAGTCTAGCTCTAAGTCCTAAAACTTGGATATGCCTCTAAGCTTACTGACCCAGATTGATATAAATTTAAGGTCTAATTCACATTGGTAGATCAGAGCCCTACATTTTGGCGCTGTTTCTAGGGAGGAATTATAGAAGCAGGCTTAGGAACTTTAGTTCTCTGATAAAACAAAAATTCCAAACAAAAACACAGAATAGGTTTTACTTTTATGTCAAGACTAAGAGACGAGAAAGGAAGATTTCTTAAAAACCCCCCAAAAATAGAAGTAACAGGAGCTTCTTTTCCAAAAGGATTCATCTCAACAGTAGGTACTTCTAAAATGGCTGAGGAAGAAACAGCAAAAGGAGCAGCTGCAGAACAGAGAAGGGAATATGAGAGGATGCTGGAAATAGAAAACAAACACAGACAAGAGAGAAGAGAAGAAGAAAGGCGACATGAAAGAGAAGAAGAGAGGAGACATGAAAGGGAAGAAGAAAGGAGACAAGAGAGTGATGAAAGAACTGAAGGAGATCAGGAAGCCACTTTTAAATTCCCCATTCTGGACACTAGTATCATCTTAGGGGAAGAGGTAAAAATGAAGAACATTCCACCCTCTATCTTACCAAAATTCTATGGCCTGACCTCTGAAGATCCTGACTCTTTCCTATTTGAGTTTGATATCTTGTGCCGAACTTATGGATACACTGATGACACCCATAAGCTTCATCTTTTCCTTGCTACCCTTAAAGCAGCTGCCTTGAAATGGTTCATGGGTTTAGGAGAGCATTCTATTACTAGCTGGGATGAGATGAGGAAGATCTTTCTTCGCAAATATCAGGCCTAATGCAGATCAAAGGATCTCAAATATGACATCTTTGGAATGACTCAATAGGAAGATGAGAGCTTGGAGGAGTATTTGGAGAGGTTCTCATATAACTTACAGAAATCTAAATACAATTCTCTGACACCAAAGATGATTAAAAAAATATTTCTGAAAGGAATAAGAGAAGAGTATTTAGATATTTTAAATGTTATGGGAAAAGGTGACATTTATTACCTTCCTTTTGATGAGATACAAGATTTATGTCAGGTCTGATGGACCATCGGTAATGGTGGAGATAAGGTGGTTTGTGGAACTAGACATCATGTAAATGGACATGGTGTCTGAAGAAGGAGGTTGGGGGTGGACTTCTTTGATCAGAGTGATCTCAAATTCAAGGGCATGTGATCGGAGGTTGGCTAAGGCCATTCAAAACTCAGATAAATCTTAGCAGTGGTGAGAATAATGTCCATACAATCCACAAAGGGTGCAAGTATGGTTTGTTCTCAATGACTTGTTTCTCACTATTGTCCCACTTGGGAGCTCAACCACGGGGAGGTTTTCTGTTTTATCCATGGCATCCAAGTGCATGCAGATTATAGGAATCTTAGGGCAGTTTTGAGTTGGATGGCCCTGTTCTTCATAGACTGCACAAGGAGGGATCTATCGAGGTTCAGTGGTAGTTTTCATGTTTTTTCCCTTGGTCCTTTTGGGGTGGGGCGATGTGGGTGCAGGTGCAATGGTTGGTTTTTGTGGGCCGCTTGGAGGATGAGATTCGACTGCAATGGGTTGCATGGGTGTTAAGACTACCTGGGGCATCAGAGGTTGGGCTGGTGGATTGAGGTACCACACAGGAATCCCCAATGTGAAATTGGGTAAGTTTAAGGTAGCCATTACTGGCTTACTCATGACACCCATCAGGGGAAATAGGAAGGGAATTGTGTGGACTAGGGAGGAGCCAAGATAACTCCCCGATGGTTGCATGTGGGGATGAGCTTGTGGTTGCGGCTGCACATAATGTTGCAGCTATGGATGATGTTGTAGCTGCTGATGATATTGCGGCTGCAAATGGTGTTGTGGTTGTGGTTGGGGCTACGTCTGTGGTTGTTTTTTGGGTGCAGCAGTGCTAGATGAGAGCATGCACAAATCTACAGTCTCATTTGGTGTTGGTGGTGGTGACATGAAGGGGAAAGAAGCCGTCATTGTGGTATCGACAAACAACCTAGGTCCCACATTCAACAATGGGGACGTTGGTATGTTGTCAACCATGGTGTTGACTATAGGGATAACATTGGCAAGTGCATTTAGCCCTTGCGGATCAATGGTGTTGATTGTAGGGATAACATTAGCTGGTGCAGTTAGCCCTTGCGGATCGTGATAATTTAGCTGGTCAACTGTCACGATTTTCCCTTCATGAGGGAACATCTTGAGATGGAAAATAATTGATGCTACAGCTCTCATGGTGTACATATAACTTCTCCTGAGGAGAAGATTATAGACCAACTGGGCATTGAAAACCTCTATGTCAATCAATACTATTTTCTTGGCTAATGTGATGGGAACATGTGGGAGGATTCCTTGGGATTTAGTAGGGTGGCCATCATAATCCCGCAGAGTAGTAAAGGATGGTTGCAAAATTAGGGATCCCAACTTTTGCCAGACTAAGGTTGACATGTGTTAGAAGGATATATGCACCTCCTGTGAACAAGAGCTAGTTCCCTAGATCTGAATGGTTCAGGTCTAAAACAAAACACAAACACCAAATGTTAAACTTCCCCTATATCTGGTTAATCAACTGAATGGAATGCAATGATACTTCTCTCAAAGGTTGTCCTCACTATCCTTGAAGCTTACTGCAGAAGGACCTATAAAAGATGGAAAACAACAAGCGAAACATGATAGCATAGAATATAATCAACTAGATCTATGCTTATGACCAAGGAATCAAGAAATATATACAAATGAAACAACATATATGGGAAAGAAAAGACATTCTTTATTAATAAATGATTGGAGAGACTACAACCTTCATGCCTTGGTGTTGAGAGTTCCTTCTAATGGATCCTCGCCTCTAACTTCACCTTGCCTCCAAATACTCAAGAATGATTTTGACAGAGTTTGGGTATGAAGCACAATTTTTCCTCCTTTTCCCATGGGGGGTGAGCCAATATTTAAAGGCATGGGAGGATAGGCATGGTTGAGGATCTCATGGGTGAGGTGGAGATTGAAATCTTAAAAGGGAGGATCTTGAGCTCCAGCTAGTCCTAAACCATAGGGATGAGGCTCCACGGAGGTCGCCTTCGAGAATCCTCTCGAAGCTTCTCTTTTTACCTTGAAAAATCGAGCACCGCTCTTCCAATGAAGCAAACAGGCGGTGCCAAGGGGGCTTCTTCCAGTAAGGGAAAGAGTAGTGGCACCTCTCTTTGCTCATGTATAAGGAGTGGTGCTGACTTGGGTAACTCTTTTTGTCAATGGGAGAGGAGTGTTACCAGCTCAACACATGGAAAAATTGTAAGGGGATACTTTTTCCTGTCATTTCTCTAGGTAAACTATGAGGGATTGGAACAGTCAAGGGTATACCTATCTCATAACATGAGAGTGACAAGATTTTAGTATAACAACATGACACTTGGGATGCCCCCTCGTCCATGATACACCGGTACATGATCAAATTTCGGATGGATACCGGGATTTGGAAGGCAATGGTTGATGGCATCCACGGTTCTCCATTATTCATGTTGAATGTGATCAAGTTGGAGTCGAATGGGTCTATAGTACTGAGGGAAGCTAATAAGGCTTTCCGTTGTGTTGGGAAAGAAAGTTTTAAGTACCTCAAGAGTATACATAGCCATAGGTGTTTGGGCCAAGTCATCCACGGTGTTGTAGCTTACAGTAGCTCTAGGCGTGACGTTGTTGGAAACCCACCATATGGGGGGGCGCGGAGGAAAATGGGGTAGATGAAGAGTTGTATTGGTTGTTTTGGATGTGGATGCCACTGATGGGTCAGAGGTTTCGGTGTTAGTTCCATACTGATTTCATTTGGTGTGTAAATTGACCTCTTCAATTGTCATGGATAGCATGTGGTGAACACCTATTTGTGCTGTCGGAGGTGCCCCCAGGGCGTTGGGATTGGGTTGGGGAGCGGGTTCAGTTGCTACCAACCCTTGGACTGGAAATGGGTTTTGGAGCACCATGGGTGGATGCCCTAGTGGTGCCAGGTTGGGTTGAGCTAGGGCTATCGTATTGGTAGAATGCTGAACCTCGTTGTGAATGGCCTGCTTAGTGCGCCCCATGAAGGGGCATTCGTGTGTATAGTTTCCATAGACCTCACACAACTTGCATGGCTGATTTGTGTGCAACGAGGTGTTATGTCTAGGTGCATTTGGTTGCTAAGGATTTTGGGTTGGACAGTTTTCCTTGGCATTGTTGGGAGGGTTGGGTTGTTAACCGCCTCCCTATGGTTGGTTGTTACCTTGGTTTCGGGCTCGGTTATTTCTGGGTTTCCCTTGTTGGTTATTGGGGGTTGGCTGGATGGGATGGTTTTGTTATGCAAACACTTGTCCCAAGGGAGTAGGCAGAGCTGGGGAAGGGGTTTGGGTGGCTTGTACTGGCGGTGCATAGTAGACTTGGGGGACTGGGAGTGCTAAAAATGTGGGAATCTATCCCACATATTGTTGTGCTAGCCAAGTAGGTACATGGGTCTACTACTGTGGCATAGGTTGTGCATAAGAAGTTGTAGCTCTGGATTGGGACATCATTCTTGCATAGTCAGGAGTTTGTTTGGGTAGGCAACACTGTGGGTGTTGCTTGGTTGTGGTGGAATCATAGGTGGTGCTGAGTGATGCTGTGGTTGATGGGAGACAAAGCCTATGATGCCATCTGTAGCATGGGATGCCCTTGGTGCATCCCGGTAGGAGGTACCTACATAGGGAGCATATGGAATGATGGTGTAGAGGTATCCAAACTGTGCGCAAATGAGGTCAAACTGTTGGGCTTTCAAGATGGCCTCCTCTTTGGATTGGGGACGTTTGGATGCGATGTCCTTTGCTATAGGTGGTAGCAATTTTTTTAGGAACCAATCCAAGAAGATCCCATCATCAAGCTTGATCTTGCACAAGATGCGACGTCACCTCCACTCATGGATGTGGTCGGTGATGTGGGTCGCAATGTTTTGATGGAAAGATATAAATATTTCCACTCCTTCATTGTTTTGAACTGGGAGTTGGAAATAATATAGGAACATGAAAGCCAAGGATTTAAAATTTAGTTATTTGGATTGAGGTAGCTCAATGTACCATTTGGCTGTAGCACCTGTGAGGGTGCATTGGAATAGCCTGAGTCTGATCAAATCATCTACGATGCTTTTTGATGATCACCATTTGGGGGCATTCCCCTTCCTTCCCTTCAAACTTTGGAATGTCTAATGGGAGTTTGGTTGGCCACTGCCCCTAGGAATGACAGGTGGGACAGTTTGACTAGTAAGTATGGGTGGAGGTAGTTGACTTATGATAGTATAGGACTTCCAACAGGAGTGTTTGTAGTGGTGTGGGGTATGGACGTGGGTCCATTTCCCATCACCAAGCCAGAAAATGGATCTAGGTTTGCACCAACCATGGGGATAGATGGTGCAGTGTGTAGATTTGGCTCAGATTGATATGATTTTGAGCCTAAATCAAAGGCAGTGTGGCCTTGTGATGGTGTAGAAGGTCGTCGAGAATGGTCTCGACGGTGTTGGTTCAAGGACCTGAACTGTGGTGGATCACCTCTTAGGCGTGAGGAAGAGCGTGGGGGATCAATTGTGTCTGGTTGGTATGTCAGGTGGTGAAATATGGTAGTGAAATTTTGGACCCTGATTTTAGTGTCTTAGTATTGGATTTTAGGTGGTCACTTGGCCACCAAGACTTCCAGGAGACAGTGCTTGGATTTTTCTCACAGGAGTGCTAGTCAATCGGTAGGGGTCGTTGCCCATTTTGCTTAAAAAATCCTCTCAGTGGCCAGCTACTTTGGGGTTCCCTTGGTACTCCTCACAATGCATTTCTGGGCTGAGCCCAAGTACTTCCCATGGTTAAGGCAGTCAGGGAATTATGTCCTCAAAGACTGCAAGTGTTTGAATTAGTGTAAATTAATAAATTTTAATGGCTGGCTCAGCGTCATGAACTAAGTTTGGTTGTTTTATTTGGTATGATTTGTGTGCATGTCCATTGTATTTCTGTTACACTTGGTGCTTGCTTGTATGGTTTATGAATATTCCACAAATATTGTTTGGTTTATTACAGAACTTATAACATGGGTAAGTTGTTTATGAAGGCAGTAAATTGTGAACATAAATTTAAAACATGTCATACATGAATTTGACCTATGGTAGACTTACTAGGTGACTGCCTTACACCTGTATTTCTCTTTAACTAGGAAAGAGTGCTGGGATCTCAACACAATGGGACTAAGCCCATCTGTATATCCCCAGGTCACTCTCTAAGTGCAAGGTCAGTCAACAGGGAGGATGTGAACGCTGTGAGGCCCCCTGGGCCTACCACCCCCTCTACCTTCCAAGTCACCCATTTTTAGTGGTCTTGAAAATTTACAAATAAAGTGCCTACTACCCTACGAGATGCACCCTTCATCTTATCCCAGAATACCCCAAAGGGTGATGACTGGGTAGAGGAGGAAGGTCTAGGCAAGGTGTTAATTCCCAATTAAGAACTGAAACTTAACCTACTGTAATTTGTTCAACCTTTAAAATAGATTCATTATACCATTAACCAGTTAAATTTATCAGTGATTTACATAGATTGTATGAAATGAACACAGATTGCTGGATAGAGGCAGCTGAGCCACATTGACAGTACATATTGCTTAAAAAATCAAATATGAGAGACAGGTCACCTATTTCGGGGCCAATGTGGCAAGGGGGTCACCAATTTTTCCAAAATACAAGCGAGGGAATCGCTCAGAAACATAAAACAGGAGCGATCTGGCTCCTGAGAGGGAAGTTGCACCTTTCAAGAAAAACTGAGCAACTTGGTCACCTATTTCATCCCAATAAGTGCGACCTGGACCGAAAAATGGAAAATTTGTTAACCTAAGTAGGGAACAGCTAATAGTAACTTGTACTATGGCCGAACGACATCGGTTTTGCCTTAAGGAGGCTCGACTGTGAACTAAAATGCAGAAAAAGACAAATCTAAACTAGATTTAACAGAAAATGAACTAGGTTAACAAAGCAAAAATAAAAAACTGAAACTTGAAAAGAAAATCTAGGGATCGTATGGGATCAACCTGGTATGGTTGCCAAATATGTAGTAGGGATTTCACCCTAGCTACAGGCAGGAATGGCTACCGTCCGTCTATAGGATGGAAGGGTAGGGTTCCTGTGAGGTGGAAGAAACCTGCAAACAAGTGTTAGGGCCAAGATATGGAACCCTACAAGAAATGGTTAGAAATCAAAATATGGGTGCAGGCAATCAAAGGAGAACCTGCAGCAAATCATTAGCAAACAAACCTACAAACAAAATAAGTTAGAAAACTACAATAAATATGAAAGAAAACACAAGTATACCTTCAGTCTTGGTGGAAATGGGCCACCATGCCCTATCTTTGGAAGCACCTCTATCTTTGGGATGGAAGCTCGGCTTGTGGAGCAATGGAGAAGAGGGAGGATGAATGGCTTGAGAAGTAAAGGGTCTTAAGGCACTCACACAGGAATCATAACTATAGGGAGAGAAGGAGTGTTTTGAGAGTGACCCCCACCCCTCTATTTATAGTTTTTTTCTAGAGATTTACAGTTTTAAGCCCCTGGTTAGGGCTTTAGCCCCTTTTTGGGCTTTAAGCCCCTTTCACCCAATTCTTAGCTCCTTTAGGGGTTTTAAGCTCCTTTGAGGGGTTTTATCCCCTTTTTGGAGGTTTTAGCCCCTATGAAGGGTTTTATCCCCTTTTTGGAGATTTTAGCCCCTATGAGAGCTATATTGGCTCTTTTTAGGGGTTTTTAAGCCCTTTTTCATATATTTGAGCCTTTCTGAGGGTGTGGTGGTCAAATGAGGGTCGTGCATGGATGTCATTAGGTGGTGTAGGTCATGTAGAGCTCATTGGGTAATTTTTTGGGTTAATAGTTGCATCTGTAATTTCCTTAGCTTCATTTTCCCTATCTTTGAGTTGCATTGCTACATCTTCGATGGTGCTTTTGCATGCATCAAATACCTCTAGTGGCGTACTTGGGCTAAACTATACTTATAGATCCACAATGTCTTTCTTGAAGCCTGCGATGATTTGGCCTAACTTCTGTGCTTTGGCTGGTGAATCCAGGTCCTCCTACACAACTAGGACTTCTTGATACACGTCGGCAACTACTTTCTCCAACTTGACCCTGTCATACCATAGTTGAGCATGTCTTAGTTGCTTCTTCCCACTCTTGCGACTTGAAAAGGTGATTGTCGATGATCTGTTCTATGTCGACCAATTATTGATGTGCAACCCTTTGCAATTGAACCAATTTCTGAGTTGACAGTTCATTGACATCCAATGCAAGCTCTTGAAATTTCTATATTGAGGTGTTGACATCCTCGCTGTTAGTCTCAATTGTTTTTCGTTGAATTTGTACAATCTGCACCCACTTCCTTGTGCTTATCTCTCCTACCTTCTGGAAAATGTTTTCTTTGGGAACCCTTTACAAAATTGCATCAACTAAAGAAATTAGTCAAGTACATAACTCTTTGAAGCATTTATTAGATTGTTTCTTCAACTGTGCTTCACTCACAGTTGTTTCCATTATGATAGACACAAGAATGCAGACGAATTGTGAATCTTCCATTGACGATGTGCCACTGCCCTTACCCTGCTCCTGTCACCTCTTTGTTATGGATTCCTTGAACCTCCAATCTGTTTCTAAATCTGTTGGGGTTCTTTTTGATGCCTCATCCGTATCTTTCTCACTCTGTTAGTCAGGCACAGTATCCACCGGAGCATCGACTGGTGGAACTATTACGATGTATGAAACTTCATCTGCACTGAAAATTTCTCACCACTCCATAGGACAATCATCCACAATGGCATCTGGGTATGCATCAGTAAATTTGTAGAGTGTGACCAACCATTGTTTATTCGGGTCCCTTCGTGCATGCACATGAATGGCATGCGGGCCCATTGAAAACTAGAAAATTCATCAATACTTTACCACTGCTTCTTCTGATAAGCGTGGAATCTTCATGGCTATAGGATGCAACACCTCCCAATACAACCAAAATTGTTTTGAGCAGTTCTTTAAACATTCCACTTCCTTGATGTACCAAAGGTTCTGATATCGTGCCCCTCTGCATACTTTGGAAACCTCAACATCCATTCCCTGGTAATCCTCGGGCTCTATCCAAGCAACTAGCATGATCAAAATGAGCAGCCAGCTATAAGTGAACGGTTGCTTCCCTGCTTGTACTGCTATCTCATCTTCTGTTAAGTGGTTCAACATAAACAATGACCAGTTCATTTGTTCGCCTTGGGTGCACTGCTCAACACACATGATGACCCCAAAATTCCATTGATTGGGTCGGTTCTTCCTTACCACCTTCATAGTTAGAATTTTTGTTGTAACACACGCAGCCTGGTCATTAATCGTATCTACCACATATACCTGTTTGTCGCGCTGCATCCCAAACTTATTCTTCCTCTTTGAAGCCAGTCTTTTATCATTATCCTTTCCACGAAAGTATTGCGATGGATCGAGAACCTGCATGGGAAACCCCGTGATATGAGAAACTAGTCCTCGAGTGACTAGCACCAATTGGTCCTGCCACCAATATCCCCCATTAAAACATGCTAACATTTTATTTGTACATGCGCTGGATTCCACCAACCTTCTGAAGTGTGACATATTGATGAGGTATAATAGCCCCAACCTTTCCAATCCCTACTCCTAGTCATGCATAATGCATTCTATTGGGTCGTTGTTTTCCTCTGTCATCTGTATGAATGGGTCTGTTGTTATATTTTTTGATTTTAGTTGATCGTGATATTTGTACTTCATCCTCATGATGTAGGGCCGATGTCCATGGTGCATTCCATCCCCTGCAGTATTGCTGACATCATGACCGGATACCTCTGGTTCTTTGTTAGCTTGCGTGACTTGGCACCAGGTCTGCATGGAGGAACATATCCAGGGATTTATGGAGTCGATACCACAATCCTGGTCGTGGAACCCTCAGCTTCTGATGTCGAGGGTTTCTTTTTCTCTATCGCTTCTTCCTGTGCCGATGCAGAAGTTCTCATCGATCGCTTCTTTGGTATAGGGGACTTGGGTCGTTGAGCCCCCTTCTTCTTCTTCAATATTGGCAAGAGCCCACATGTATGCTTACTACTTCCTGCTCAATAGTCACCCCGATAATTGGAGAATATCTCCCACTAGAAATCTCAACTGGTATTTGCTCACTTGGAATTTCTCACTATCTCCCAATCAATGCTCAACACTGCACCTCAACCTCACTCTGCTCTGCAACTCAATGCAACAACTCAACCTTTACAACTATGCAACAACTTCGTCAAATCAATATTCACAATGGTGATTTTGAACCATGGCCTTCCAATTCTTATAGCGCCAATTTGACCATGTGAAATATGTCTTAACTATTGTGACCAAATCCTCCATTTATTACCTGAATCCACCGCCGATCCTCTTGATCTAATGGTCGGATCTTCCATTAATGTGCGTCTTGTCTAAGAGCGTCATTGGATATCTAGTTTAACTACTGCATTTAATTCTTATTTGAATATATGATGTCCCTGCGGACATCATGGCATGGTTCCCTAACTGCGACTTTGACACCTCAACTTGTGCGACCACCTACTCCTAGTGCGCTAGCCTCCTAACTACCATCTCATGAAAAAACGATGATTTCTTTTCCATAAAAATGTGTTGGTAGGGATTTTGGACACATTATTTGCGCATCATCGTGGATGCTGCGCAAGCTCAACAGACACCACGCAAAAGGAAGAACAGCGCACAAGGCAGAAAATAGACTATTTTGTGTATTTTGTGTCAGCTTTTTGTATTTTGGACCATATTTTGTGGATATTGGTCATGATTTTGTAGATTCAGTTAAGAATTGGTTAAGATTTTGTTAGAAGTGGACCTTGAATGTAAAGGCACAAGCCTATAAATATAAGTAGAATTGCAAGTGTTAGATAGATTTGGATGGAGAGATATGAAGATCAATAGATACAGAGAGACTGAAAAATTGAAGAGCAAGTGTTGAATTATGAATTGTTTTGAATATATGGATCATTGCGTGGAAGTAATATAACCAGATGAAATCTGGTCTAATTAGTGGTTCTTTTTATCCTTTTATGTCTTACTATTTTTGCAATCAATGATGAATTTTTGCAACATGGATCTATGATGCGATGTTTCTTGCTTCTAAATGGTGTTATCTTTGTAGATATGTTTGTGCCAGAGTATTTTTATGTTAGTTGTGAATGAATGATGTGCTCTGCTAAGAGTGATGATAAATGGCCCTATTAATGATTAAGTAGTTAGTTAGATCTGTTCAATAAATTGATAAGCTATTGATGCACATAGTCTTCTTCTATTTTGTGGAAACTTGGTTCCGACAGCTCTCCCTCGAACATCTTGGGTGAGACTTCATTGGCTTCGTGAGTATTGCTGGGCAGGGTAAAACCTATCTTGACCGATGCTAAGGGAGATCGTGGTGAGATGAGCATTGACAGATTCGGAACCCTTGTTGACTAGGTTTTGCTAGCTAGGTTTGCACCAATAAACGGTCTCCTTGAGCATCGACCCAGACAGGTTTTACCCTGCCTAGGAGCACCCGCGAAGAGGATGAAGTCTCACCTAAGATGTTCGAGGGAGAGCTATCGAAACCAATTTTTCACAGAATACAAGAGCATTATGTGCATTGACAGATTATCAATTTATTCAATAGATATGACTAACTACTTAATCATTAACAGGGCCATACATCATCACTCTTAGCAGAGAGCATCATTCATTCACAACTAACATAAACATATCATGACACAAATAGATCTACAAAGATAACACCATTTAGAATAAATAAACATCACATCATACATCCATGTTGGAAACATTCATCATTGATTGTAGAAACAGTAAGATAGAAAAAGATAAAAAGAACCAGTAATTAGACCAAGTTCCATCTTGTCATATTACTTCCATGCAATGATTCACAGATTCAAAATAGTTCACAATTCAATAGTTTCTCTTCAATTTTCAGTCTCTCTATCTCTATTGATATTGATATCTCTCCATCCAAATCTATCTAACACTTGCAATTCTACTTCTATTTATAAGCTTGTGCCTTTACATTCAAGGTCCACTTCTAACTAACTCTTAACCAATTCTTAACTGAATCTACAAAATCATGACCAATATCCACAAAATATGGTCCAAAATACAAAAAGGTGACACAAAATACACAAAATGTTTGTGCCACAGTATGTTTAGGCAACGCGCTACGTTCAACACCTGTAGAATCCCCCACTATAACAATTGGCTTAGCAAGATACATTCTTCGAAGAATGGAATGCGATCGGAATAAATCCTGGTAAGTCACCTATTTATGAAATTCCCTCTCCTTTCAATTCTTCATTGGAGGTAGGACCATCTTGAAAACATGGTACCTGACAGAACGTTTTTGAGAGCTGCTTATTGCTAGAAAGAGATCTCAATGCTCTTGCCAAGATAGAGAACATGTTGCACTGACCAGGTAATGAGTGGAAAGACTCCGCGATGAACTCTTTGCATAAGAAAAATATGGGAAAAGAGATGTGCATAAACATTTAGATTGGGGACTATGAAGTAGATTCAGTCATTCTGGATCTAGGCTCAGATGTGAATATCTTGACAAAGCAGACATTGCAGAAAATAGGGAGGCCAACGTTGGGTTGGTCCTCTGTGCAGCTGTGATTGGATAATCATGCCAAAGTACAACCAATTGGATGTGTGTCGAACCTGGTCATAGATGTTGAAGGTATGAATACCTATGCTAATTTAAATGTGATTGAAATTGTTGATGGTGGAGGATCCTATCCTGCATTGATGGGAATTGGATGGGTCAATGATAGCATTGTTGGGGCACGGACCTTGAAGGTCCTTAATTTTGGCAACTCCACGGTTTTGGTGCGAAGCTTGTAAGCAGAGTTGCAGTCCAAAGTAGTCTTAAGGGTTTCGGGGTTGGGTCGAAGCCCCTCTTTTTGTAAATAACCCATGGTTTAAACTCATGGTATTGTATTAGTGCACTTGTATAAATAGGCACCTATGTAAAGGAGAAAAGAGCTTTTTCGAAGGTTTTTGTATGATGATAATTTGATGCGAAGAAGCTAAGCCCTATTTTTGGGTTTAAGGTTAAGTCCCAGCTGTGTGCGTGGATGACCTCTGCAGCTGAGTGTGCAGAGGGTTTTTTTTAAGGTTAAGTCCTAGCTATGTGCATGGATGACCTCTGCAGTTGAGTGCGCAGCTTTCGGTTGTTGAGAAGATCTGTAGCTGAGTGCGCAAATCAGAACTGTGTTGTTTGTAAAGAGTTGAATATAAACGCAGTTCTGTGAACGTAGCCCCTACACTGGGGGTGAACCACGTATATCTTGTGTTGTGGTGGTTCTTGTTTATTTTGTTTCTTTTATGCATTTGATAAGTAGATTAATGATAAAGTAAGATAAACTGTTAAGTATTAACTTCGCTGTGAATTCCCAGTTAAGGGTTAAGCAAGTAACTGTCTTTTTATCTAAACTGTGAAGCAATTTAAGTGAATGTCGAAGCTTTGTATTGCATAAGTATTCTTTGTTAAGGCTAAAGGTACAGTAATATCCCTCTTTTTCCTGTAAAAACCTGATTCTACGGCACCCCATAGCTGTTTCGAGTGAGACTGCAACCTGTTCGCAGGTTGTTGCCGAAAGGGCCAACATTGTGGGTCTCTTTGTTGGTGAATATAAAGGTATAAGAACCTAGGTCTTCCCTAAGTGCCAACAAATTGGTTCCATTGTCGGTTGAACCAGTATCTGCTTCAAGAGGGATCTACGTCGTACCTGGAGGGACATGTTTTGGAGGCTGTTGGGGTGCGCACCTTAACGGTCCCTAATTTTGGTAACTCCACAGTTTTTGTGGAAGTTGTAAGAGGAGTTATGACTCAAAACAGTCTTAGGGGTGTCGGGGTTGAGTAAAAACCTTCTGTTTGTAATAAACCCATGGTTTAATTCCAGGGTTTAGGGTTCGGGATGCCCATGGTTTAAGCCCATGGTTTTGTAATAAGTGCACTATAAATAGGCACTCTTGTAAAGAAGTCAGTTTAGGCTTTTGATGTAAGATGAATTAATGCGAAGCTAAGGCTTGTTTTGTAAGAAGGTTAAGTCCCAGCTGTGTGCATGGACGACCTCTGGAGCTGTGTGCGCAGAGGGTTTTGGTTGATTAAGGAAATATCCAGCTGTGTGCGTGGCTTTAAGGAATTGAAAGGATCTGCAGCTGAGTGTGCAGATCAGAACTATGATTTTAGTAAAGAGTTGAATAAAACACAGTTCTATGGACGTAGCCCCTACACTGGGGGTGAACCACGTTATATTTGGTGTTGTGGTTCTTTGTGTTGTTTCTCTTATGTTCTTTCATGCACTGATAAACGTATATCTGATAAATAAGATCATTGCTAACATAATAACTTCATTGTGAATTCCCAGTAAAGGGTTAAGCAAATCACTGTCTGTTTATTTAGCTGCGAAGTTATATATATGAATGTTGAATCTCTGTGTTATATGAATATAAGTTATTAAAGGCTAAAGGTACAGTAATATCCCTCTTCTTCTTGCAAAAAATTGATTCTGCGGCATCCCATAGCTGTTTCGGGTGAGACTGCAACCTGTTCGCAAGTTGTTGCCGAAAGGGCCAACACTGTGGGTCTGTTGTTGGTGCGAAGTTAATGGTATAAAGCCTGGGTCTGCCCTATAGCCCAACAAATTGGTTTCGTTGCTGTATGAACTCAGTATCTGCTCAAGAGGGGTTTACGCCGTACCTCGAGGGCTATGTTCTGGAGACCCTCTGTGAAGGAAATCGGTGATTGGCTTGATGAGACTTATTTGAAATTCACTGAGCAAGAGAATAAAGATCCGTGTCGTATTGAAAACAAATTTTTACAAAGGTATATTTTCTGTGATGTTTATGAAATTTTCTTTGGTAGTATCCACATAGAGTTGCACCAGTGGTTATCCAGGTTAACAGAGAGAAGGATGAACTTCCAAGAACGTCAGTTTCCTGATTGGACCCCTGCAAGAATCAATATACTGAAAAGGGTGAACAACGAGATATCCCACGTTGTTGATTTCTTGATAACGTGAACCCTTGAAGCATTTGTGATGGAGTTCGCCATCGAAACGAGTACTTCCTTTAGTGAAGCCGAGCGGCGGTTTTTCAATGGACAGAGGGCTAAGTTTTTGAATTCATTTAGTTTGAGAATTAAAATGCTAGTAGCTGAAAAAGGTATATTGTTAATTGAATCAGACTGTTAGATTTAGTATTACTAACCTATGTTTGCAAGTGAAAATACCTTCGACGAGCAAAGTGGTTTGTTGCGAAGTGGAAAAAGGTACAAGAGAGATTTTGGATCCTATTCCCAGGGCCAGCATACCGAGTATTCCCCTGTAAATCCCACAGATTCAGAATCCGAAGAAACACCTTCTATTGGAAACTCTCCAGTAACCCCGCAGCGAAGACCTATTATCCCCGAGAACCCGTCGCAGTCTGAAAGTCACCCTAGCCCGAGTATTCCTGTCACAGGTCAGTCTACCCCAGTAAGTTCCCCCCCGCCTACTTCTAGTCCCCCTCCCTCCCCCCCTAGACCCGCGATGGCCCATATGATTGATGACATTAAGCTCCCTGTTTTCAAAGGAACTGGATAAGAGGATCCAGAACAGTTCTGGTTTTTATGTGAAGCAGTGTGGACTGCTAAGAACATCACGGATCAAGATACAAAAAGAGCGCAGATGGTTACTTCTTTCAGAGACCGCGCTCTGACCTGGTTCATGAAGTTTTCCAGCACTCAGAACCATGCATTGGCTGATATAAAAGCAACAATGATAAAGGAATTTAAGAAGCCGAAATCAGAGTCGCAATGTATCACTGAATTGAAAGAGATTCAGTAGAGGCACGACAAATCAGTGTGGGACTTTGATCAAAGATTCAAAGTTCTTCTAGACCAAGTCAGTTTCACCATTGGACCTGCGCAGCACAAGGAATGGTTCATTGCAGCATTGCTACCACATATCAGAACTCCACTCATGCAACAGAAGGTTGTTGACCAGCAAGAGGCTCTGGAAATCGCGATGAAGCTTGAAACCACTCCTGTCGAAGACAATTTTGGTATCGCTCAAATCCAAGTGTAGTTGGTAGCGATGGCTCTGGAGCTTCGCGATATAAAGAAAGGAAAAATTGGTCATGAAGAGGTTTGGTGTACACAATGTCGGATAGAAGGTCATGCCAAGGAACAATGTCCTGTGGTAAGAAATTACCTGAATACTGGTGCGCCAAACTCATTTAACCCGCAAGTCCTATATTGTGAGCTCTGCAGAACAGCAGGCCAGCATCGACCTGAAGACTGTTATCTGCTACAGAGGTATGGGAAAGTACCTAAGAACTCTTATTGTAAATTCTATAAGTCCGTAGGACATAATGAAGATGAGTGTCGCAGTTATGACCTCATGCGAGAATGCACCTACGACACCTATCGGGTACAAAATGAGAGACAGAGCAATGATGGCTATGGTTACTGTGGTGGTGCACCAGGTAGAGGTGCTTTTGGAGGTCGTGGTTAAGGTGGTATGGCTAGACAAGGAAGAGGCCAGGTTTTGTGTTACAACTGTAACCAGGCCAGGCATCTAGCGAGAGACTATCAGAACCCAACTACGACATGTCGGTATTGCAGAGCAGTAGATCATGTGATCGAACAATGCTCGCAGTTGATAGCTAAGATTCAGGAAAAAAACAGTGTCCCTACTCAGAATATTCAGATGATTTTCATCGAGCAAAGACCTGCCCCAGCCATTAATGTTGTTACCCGGAGTGGAGCTACGACGAAAGCGCAGAACAAGGAGAAACAGCCTGCCGAGGCTTGGGTTAGGAAGGTCCCAGAAAAAATCCCTACATTTGATGTCGAAAGAGAAAAAGAGACATTTATGGTAGCCACAAGAGACTTTTTTGACCCCAACACATTAGTAATACACGCGCAACAACCTCATCAGCAGTCGCAGATGCAAGAAGCTTCGATAGACAAAGTAAGTACACTGTCCTCCTTTTTACAGAGTTGTCTGAAGCTCCTAAGAAATCAGAATGCTTTAAGTGAGTTGCAGAAAGTTATTGCTTCCTGCGAACCTCAGCAAAGTTCTAGTCAGGCAAAATTTGTTAATAGAGTCAGGAGAACTGGCCGAGAAATGAGATTGAATGCTCATATAGGAGAGTATGATATGACTGCTGTTATCTTGGATCTAGGATCAGAGGTAAATGTCTTAACTAAGAAAACTTGGGAACAAATAGGAAAATATACCCTTGATTGGTTCCCCATACAGTTGAGATTAGCCAATTAGCAGAAGATTGTGCCCCTAGGAAGACTCCCTAGTGTACCAGTAGATATTGATGGAGTCAGTACCTTAGCTGACTTTGAGGTAATTGAAATAATTGATGATAGCAACCCCTATCCTGCACTACTAGGCATTGAATGGGCAATAGATAATGATGCAGTCATCAACCTAGAGAAGAGACAGATGACTTTTGAAGAGAAAGGAATGAGATTCATAGTCCCATTGGACCCTTCTCAAGGAGAGAGATACACAGAGCCAGTAAGAGATGAAGACTAGGATGCTTTGGACCACATCTACAATATCACAGCTAAGGAAGAAGATTATGTTGATCCTACTGCCGAAGGTATCATGGATTGGCAGTGTGATAGCTCCTGCATGACGAATTCAGATGATGGGTTAGAAAACTAGCAGAACAGACTTTATGAGCTGCATGGACATAGATGTGCCAGAATTACCAAATCTATCAGATGGCTTGGTGCACAGATACCAGATTCACAGAAAAGGGAGACTCTGGATCCAGTATTCAGAACCACAGTAGCCAGATGGTGGAATGGCCATCAGAAGCATAGTCCTAGTTGGGAAGCTCGTCAGAAGTTCCTTCGCCTGAGAATTATGGATCATCCCCAGGAGGTGCAAAGCAGGTTTGATGGGAAGAATAGCCCTCAGGAAGATGTGATACAGTGCTACGAAGCATGGCAGCATGTACCGCAGGAAGTATGGGTACATAGGTTTGTACATACTTTGGAACCAATAGCAAAGAACTGGTACGCGGAGGCTGAGCTTCACTAGGATACTGTAAGTTGGGATCCTCTTGTTGATAGTTTTGTGCTTACCTTTTTTACTAATGAAGTTTGTCTAGCTTTAGATGCAGCTATCAGGTTGATCCATACTAAGGTATTGGATGCTCAATAAATAGTAAAATATCGACCTGATTGGATAGCACAAGAATCTCATGCAATCGAATATTATAACCTCACAATTGAAGAGGATGATGATCTGCGCGATATTGGTATTCCTGAGTCAGAAAAACACTGCAACGTACACGGACCAGTAGCTGAAGCCCTTGAAGTGACTTAGCCCCTGAAGACACGGACAGTCAACATTGGATTAGAAGACCAGCCTAAGTATGCTACCCATGGAGATTATTGGGATGAAGACATAGCAAGCAAAGCGACCCAACTTCTCCATGAGTGTCGGGACTTATGTCTGAGGAAGTTCCTGAAAATAAGAGGAATCAATGAAGCTGTGGATGGAATTTTGTCGTGGGTCGAAGCTCGACTCCATGTCACAGATGGTGTCCAGCGGTGTCGAATGTCCTTGTTAGCAAGCAGCCACAGCTACTGCTTGTGCCGAAGAAGGAAAGGCCTGTCGAAACTTAAAAAATGACCGTTAGCAGAAATCAAATTTGGCGGCACCGGTACGTTCTCTGTATTAACTACCTGTATTAATGCGATCTTGGAAAATCTACCGCCATTTGGACAAGATCTCTGTCAAACTTGGTGCCATCAATGCAAAATTATGACAGATTTCAGGGATAGATTCTATAAGAAGACACCCACACCCGCAAGGTTCGCATTCTTCAGTTTCTTAAGTTTTACAGTTGCATCCATGTCCACTGATCGTGAGTTCTAGGAACTATTGAGAGAGTTTGAGCAGATAGGGTTGCCGAACCTTTTCCACCAACCACCTGCATCTGCTCCCCGTGAAGAAACTCCCCCGGCGCTGACTCAGCCAATGCAGACATGATCTGCCCGAAAGAAGTTCAAACCTGAATTTTGTTCTAAGCACAATGAAGACCACCATAAGCAATCAGGGAAAACACCAGAGGACCCTAAGATGCCTCCGTCTGGTTCAGCAGAGGTCCCACCGGCAGAAGATGAGAACATTACACCGAAGTGTCCACCGTATCTTCCACTAGTTCGACCAGGAGTCCAGCCACCTCGGTGACTAAAGAAGTTCACATTACACACCCCTTCTCTGCCCCCAGGAGTATAGTTGGTCGGGACCATGACAGGGAAAATAGACCGGCTTAAGTATGCCAATCACGACACGAATGATTGTGGAAAGTTTCCATAGTTCACCCCAGCACAATACTTGCATTTTGTCAAATATCCAGAGACTAACATGACATTGCTGGAAGTAAAACAGTGGGCTGCTGGCTTGGATCAAGCTGGTCTGCTAAAGATGCTCGATGTTCCCCATTTTGGTCACAGCACATAGTTTACCATAGTGGTCAAGAAGCTACTGGAATTAGTACATGACGGCCACCTATGGATAGGAGACAAGAAAATTCCTATTAGTGGTGAGCTCATTCATACGATCACAGCCTTACCAATAGCAGGACCTGATCCGAGGACCAAATTTCCTTCCAAGCATGAGGACACAAAGCTCGCACAAAGCATGAAGGAACGCTTCGGCCTGACGAAGGGAAAACGAGGATATCACACTTCCGCAATTCAACAACATAATATTCGCTTTGCAGTTGAGCTTCTAGCATGCAAGCTCATGTGAAAGTGCAGACCATATGAAGTACCTGCCCCGGTTATCAGAATTGCGGCGAACTGTGCCGAAGGCTACAGTTACAACTGGGAAGCGTATATCGTGAAGGAATTCCTTGAAGATGTCTGCGACATGCAGGAGAAAGGTAGGCCTTTTCACTATTCCTGGTTGATATTCCTTATCACCCTGGTAGGATGGAAAGAACCTAGCGAGGCGTAGTTTGCTGCTATACCTCCAGACTTGCCTGGTGTAGTACGGTACGCCTCTCTGTGGGTTTCCCAGGATAAAACCCTACAGCAGATGACCAACCATGTATTTGCCTTTTATATGATGAGTATCTCGTATGAGATCATGAAAACCCCTCAATACGACGGTGCAGCCCATTTTATCCTCGACATGCATCATATTTTCATCTAGGCCCGCGTGGATCAAAAGCATAAATGGTTTAAGTTACCATATGTAGTGACCAAAGAAGACATCCTCACGGTCGTTCAACAGTGGCCGGTGGAATGGTTGAAGGACGCAGGAAAAAAACCCACCATTCCAGTTCCCCCAGTTACCAATCTGGGCGCAGGCCCTAGTCATACATAGCACCAAGACCCCCTGAAGACAGTGAAGAACCAACTGAGTCGCAGCAGAGTGGAAGCGACCAGGGTGGAGACGATGGAAATGATGAAGAAGAAGGAGACTCGGTTAACACTATTTCAGACCCTAATCGGTAGGATAAGTGCAAGACGCTAGAGCCAGAGGAAGTGAACAAACCCCAGCCCCGAAATAAAATGAAGGCATCAAAGGACAATAATATTGACGAGGAGCCCAGCTTGACAAGTGAGAAGCTTGATTAGGCCCTCTCGAGGTCCACAGAAGTTCTCACCAAGAAATGGTCAGAATTTTCAGCTACACAACTGCATGCCATCACCGGTGTAGCAAAACACATTTCAGAGTTGAAGGACTTCATAGAAAAATAACTGACCGGTGCTTCAGCAAGCACTGTCCCAGTAAGTGCGCTGCCAGACATCAGGAAATGGCCGGCCAGAGACAACAAAGGCCAAGTCTCGAGTGCTACCCTCATATTAACAGATGTAGCATCTCGTTCAGAGATGAGTATGAAGGTTGGAATTGATTACACTAAGATGTCCATGATGGAGCTACATCTCTGTCAGTTAGCGGTTACGAAGGAAATCCAGGAACGCGATCAATATTCACAAATGTAGTTGGAAAATTCCATAAGTAAGTAGTAGGGCTTTGCCACGCAGCTGGAGACATCGGAGCAGAGAAAGAGGGATGCAGAACATAAGCGCATTACCCTGGTATGGGTCTTGGATGAGGCATGTCGAAGTCTTCCTGACTTCGACGTACAGCTGGTGGAAGAACCAGAACAAAGATTAGTCAGGTTGAAAGATTACGCGCAGCAGTCCTGCAATGAAATAGAGAAGCTCAAAGTAGAACATGAGGCTTAGATTGCGGAGCTTCAACTCTGCATCAACCCAGAGAGCCCACCAAAGGGTAGGGAGCAACGTCGAGTCGACATTTAGGCCTCCACAGCAAAAATATCAGATATTGTGAGCAGCGCAGTGAAGCTACTAGAAGACAGTGTTAAGGCCTGGACCACCCTGCAGGAACATCCAGAAGCTGGACAGCTGCAAGAAACCATCAGGCAGCGACAGACAGAGTTGGATACAATAAAAGCAGAAATTAAGACTTTGCCACCTATGGAGAAAATGCTCAAGGTAAAGCGAAGCAATGAACTCCAGCAGGAAATTGAGTCATACTGAGCAAAAGCAACAGAAGTGTAAAATTCTATGCATCCACTTATCAGCGAAGCTTTTGAGTTGAGTACTGCGGTGGACACCCAACTCAAAGTTCTGAAGGAATATGTTGCATTTGCGCAGACAAACGCCAACGAAGCATCAGCCGCAGTATTGCAGGAGTTGGTCGAAAAGGAGCAAGCTGCCGACACTATCATGTGTGGCCTCAACAAGCAGTTTGCTATCTTTGCTGATAAAGTTCACTTACCAGAAGAGCAGCAGAGTGTCCCGGGACGGGCCACTGGAGAGTCTTAGGGGCCTGTTGGGGCGCGCACCTTAACGGTCCCTAATTTTGGTAACTCCACGGTTTTTGTGGAAGTTGTAAGCAGATTTATGACTCAAAACAGTCTTAGGGGTGTCAGGGTGTTGGGATATAGGGCAGACCCGAAATTTATACCATTAAATTCGCACCAACAAAATACCCACAGTGTTGGCCCTTTCGGCAACAACCTGCGAACAAGTTGCAGTCTCACCCGAAACAGCTATGGGATGCTGCAGAATCAGGTTTCTGCAAGCAGAAGAGGGATATTATTGTACCTTAGCCTTTAATAATATATATTCATATAACTCAGAGCTTCAACATTCAGATATGTAACTTCGCAGCTAAATAAACAGGTAGTGAATTGCTTAACCCTTTACTGGGAATTCACAGCGAAGTTATTTTGTTAGCAGTGATCTTATTTATCAGATATATATTTATCAATGCATGAAAGAACATAACAGAAGTAACACAAAGAACCACAACACCAGATATAACGTGGTTCGCCCCCAGTGTAGGGGCTACGTCCACAGAACTGTGTTTTATTCAACTCTTTACAAAAATCACAGTTCTGATCTGCGCACTCAGCTGCAAATCCTTTCAAGTCCTTAAAGCCGTGCACACAGCTGCAGGCCTCTGCACACACAGCTGTATATTTCCTTAATCACCCAAAATCCTCTATGCACACAGTTGCAGAGGTCGTCCACGCACACAGCTGGGACTTAACCTTCTTACATACAAGCCTTAGATTTGCATCAATTCATCTTACATCAAAAAGCCTAAACTAACTTCTTTACAAGAGTGCTTATTTATAGTGCACTTATTACAAAACCATGGGCCTAAACCATGGGCACCCCAAACCCTAAACCCTGGACTTAAACCATGGGTTTATTACAAAAAGAAGGTTTTTACTCAACCCCGACACCCCTAAGACTGTTTTGAGCTGTAACTTCGCTTACAATTTCCATAAAAACCACGGAGTTACCAAAATTAGGGACCGTTAAGGTATGCGCCCCAACAGGCCCCTAAGACTCACCAGTGGCCCGTCCCGGGACACTCTGCTGCTCCTCTGGTAGGTGAACTTTGTCAGCAAAGATAGCGAACTGCTTGTTGAGGGCACACATGATAATGTCGTCTTCTTGCTCTTTTTCGATCAACTCCTGTAATGCTTTGGCGGAAGCTTCGCTGGTGTTTTGCTGTGCAAATGCATCGTATTCCTTCAGAACTTTGAGCTGGGTGTCCATAGTAGTACTCAACTCGAAAGCTTCGCTGATAAGTGGTTGCATAGTAATTTATACTTCTGTTGCTTTTTCTCTGCACGACTCGATTTCCTACTGGAGTTCATTGCTTCGATTTACCTTGATCATTTTCTCCATAGGCGACAAAGTCTTAATTTCCACTTTTACTGTATCCAACTCTGCCTGTCGCTGCCTGAAGGTTTCTTGCAGCTGTTCGAATTCTAGATGTTCCTGCAGAGAGGTCCAGGCCTCAACACTATCTTCTAGCAGCTTCACTGCGCTGCTCACAATATCCGATATTTTTGCTGCAGAGGCCTAAATGTCAACTCGGTGTTGCTCCCTGACCTCTGGTGGGCTCTCTGGGTTGATGCAGAGTTGAAGCTCCGCAATGTGAGCCTCATGTGCTGCTTTAAGCTTCTCTATTTCACTGTGGGACTGTTGCGCATAATCTTTAAACCTGGCTAATCTTTGTTCTGGTTCTTCTACCCACTGCGCGTCGAAGTTAGGAATACTTCGACAGGCCTCATCCAAGACTCGTACCAGTGTAATGCGCTTACATTCTGCATCCCTCTTTCTCTGCTATGCTGCCTATAGCTGCGTGGAGAAGCCTTGCTGCTTACTTATGGCATTTTCCAGTTGTATTTGTGAATATTGGTCGTGTGCCTGGATTTATTTCATAATTGCTAACTGACAGAGATGTAGCTCCGTCATGGACATCTTAGTGTAATCAATTCCAACCTTCATACTCATATTCGAACGAGATGGTGCATCCATTAATACGAGGGCAGCACTTGAGACTTGGCCTTTGTTGTATTTGGTCGGCCATTTCCTGAGGTCTGGCGACGCACTTACTGGGACAGTGCTTGTTGAAGCACCAGTCAGTGATTTTTCTGCGAAGTCCTTCAACTCTGAAATGTGTTTTTCTACACCGGTGATGGCATGCAGTTGTGTAGCTGCAAATTTTGACCATTTCTTGGTGAGAACTTCTGTAGACCTTGAGAGAGCCTGATCAAGCTTCTCACTTGTCAGGCTGGGCTCCTCGTCAATATTCTTGTCCTTCGATGCCTTTGTTTTCTTTCGGGACTAGGGTTTGTTCACTTCCTTCAGCTCTGGCATCTTGCGCTTATGCTGCCGATTAGGGTCTGAAATAGTGTTAACCGAGTCTCCTTCTTCTTCGTCATTGCCATCGTCTCCACCCTGGTCGCTTTCACTCTGTTGTGACTCAATTTTTTCTTCACTGTCTTCAGGGGGGTCTTGGTGCTGTGTATGACTAGGGCCTGCAACCAGATTGGTAACTGGGGGAACTGGAATGGTGGGTTTTTTTTCTGCGTCCTTCAACCATTCTGTCGACCACTGTTGAACGACCTCGAGGATGTCTTCTTTGGTCACTACATATGGTAACTTAAACCATTGATTCTTTTTATCTGCACGGGCCTAGATGAAAATATGATGCATGTCGGCGCTGAAATAGGCTGCGCCGTCGTACTGAGAGAATAACTCATTACTGAGCTGAGGGGTTTTCGTGATCTCATACGAGATACTCATCATATAAAATGCAAATACACAGTTGGTCATCTGTTGTATGGTTTTATCCTGGGAAACCCATAGAGAGGCATACTGTACTGCGCCAGGAAAGTTCAGAGGTATAGCAGCAAACTGCACCTCGGTAGGTTCTTGCCATCCAACCAGGGTGATAAGGACTGTCAACCAGGAATAGTGAAAGGGCCTACCTTTCTCCTGCACATCGCAGATGTATTCAAGGAATTCCTTCATGATATATGCTTCCCAGTTGTAACTGTAGCCTTCGGCATAGTTCGCAGCAATGTTGATAACCGGGGCATGCACTTCATATGGTCTGCACTTTCGCATGAGCTTGCATGCTAGAAGCTCGACTGCGAAGCGAATATTATGTTGTTGAATTGCAGAAGTGTGATATCCTTGTTTTCCCTTCGTAAGGTCAAAGCGTTCCTTCATGCTTTGTGCGAGCTTCGTATCCTCATGCTTTGAAGGAAATTTGGTCCCCGGATCAGGTCCCGCTATTGGTAAGGCTGTAATCCTATGAATGAGCTCACCAGTAATAGGAATTTTCTTGTCTCCTAGACATAGGTAGCCGTCATGTAATAATGCCAATAGCTGTTTGACCACTATGGTCACCTATGTACTGCGACCAAAATGGGGAACATCAAGCATCTTTAGCAGACCCACTTGATCCAAGCCAGCAACCCACTATTTTACTTCCAGCAATGTCGCGTTAGTCTCTGGATATTTGACAAAATGCAAGTATTGTGCTGGGGAAAACTATGGAAACTTTCCATGATCATTCGTGTCATGGCCGACATACTTAAGCCGGCCTATTTTCCCTGTCATGGTCCCGACCAACTGCACACTCGGGGGCAACGAAGGGGTGCGTAATGTGAACTTCTTTAGTCGCCGAGGTGGCTGGACTCCTGGTCGAACTAGTGGAAGATACGGTGGATGCTTCGATGCAATTTTCTCGTCTTTGGTCAGTGGAACCTCTGCTGAACCAGATAGAGGCATCTCAGGGTCCTCTGGTGTTTTCCCTGATTGCTTGTGGCGGTCTTCGTTGTGCTTAGAACGAACTTCAGGTTTGAACTTCTTTCATGCAGATCATGTTTGCATTGGCTGATTCGGCACTGGGGAAGTTTCTTCATGGGGAGCAGATGCAGGTGGTTGGTGGAAAAGGTTTGGAAACCCTGTCTGCTCAAACTCTCGCAATAGTTCCTGGAACTCACGATCAACGGACATGGATGCAATTGTAAAACTTAAGAATCTGAAGAATGAAAACCTTACAATTGTGGGTGTCTTCTTATAGAATCTATCCCTGAAATCTGTCATAACTGTGCATTGATGGCACCACTTCTGACAGAGATCTTGTCCAAACGATGGTAGATTTTCCAAGATCGCATTAATACAGGCAGTTAATGCAGAGAACGTACCGGCGCCGCCAAATTTGATTTTGTTTAACGATCTTTTTTGAAGTTCTGACGGACCTTTCCTTCTTCGGCACAAGCAGTAGCTGTGGCTGCACGCTAATAAGGACATTCAACACCTCTGGACACCCTCTATGACATGGAGTCGAGCTTCGACCCACAGTAAAATGCCATCCACAGCTTCACCGATTCCTCTTATTTCCAGGAACTTCCTCAGACATAAGTCCCGACACTCATGGAGAAGTTGGGTCTCTTTACTTGCCGTGTCTCCATCCCAATAATCTCCACTGGTAACATACTTACGCTGGTCTTCTGATCCAATGTTGACTGTCCGCGTCTTCAGGGGCTGAGTCACTTCAAGGTCTTCGGCCGCTGGTCCGTGTATGTCACAGTGTTCTTCGGACTCAGGAATACCCATATTGTATGAATCATCATCGTCGTCAATTGCAAGGTTATAATATTTGACTGCATGAGCTTCTTGTGCCGTCCAATCAGGCCGGTATTTTACTATTTCTTAAGCATCTAATACCTTAGTATGGACCAACCTGATAGCTATATCTAAATCTGGACAAACTTCATTAGTAGAAAAGGTAAGCACAAAACTACCAAAAAGACGATCCCAACTTACAGTATCCTGGCGAAGCTGAGCGTCCGCGTACCGGTTCTTTGCTATTGGTTACAAAGTATGTACAAACCTATGTACCCATACTTCCTGAGGTACGTGCTGCCATGCTTCGTAGCACTATGCCAAATATTCTTGAGGGCTAGTCTTCCCATCAAACCTGCTTTGCACCTTCTGGGGCTGACCCATAATTCTCAGGCGAAGGAACTTCTGACGAGCTTCCCAACTAGGACTGTTCTTCTAATGGCCATTCCATCGTCTGGCTGCTGTGGTTCTGAATACTGAATCCAGAGTCTCTCTTTTCTATGGATCTGGTAGTTGTTCTAAGAATTGTTCAATAAACTGTTCTGGGTCTGACAAGTCATCAAAATTAGGTAGGACTCTTACATGTGCACCAAGCCATCTAATAGATTTGGTAATTCTGTCACATCTATGTCCATGCAGCTCATAAAGTCTGTTCTGTCAGTTTTCTAACCCATCATCGAAATCCATCATGCAGGAGCTGTCACACTGCCAATCCATGATACCTTCGGCAGTAGGATCAACATAATCTTCTTCCTGAGCTGTGATATTGTAGATGTGGTCCAAAGAATCCTGGTCTTCATCTCTTACTGGCTTTGTGTATCTCTCTCCTTGAGAAGGGTCCAATGGGACTATGACTCTCATTCCTTTCCCTTCGAAATTCATCTGTCTCTTCTTCAGGTTGATGACTGCATCATTATCTATTACCCATTCAATGCCGAGTAGTGCAGGATATGGGTTGTTGTCATCAATTATTTCAATTACCTCAAACTCAGCTAAGGTACTGAATCCATCAATATCTACTGGTACACTAGGGAGTCTTCCTAGGGGCACAATCTTCTATTGATTGGCTAATCTCAACTATATAGGGGACCAATCAAGGGTAGGTTTTCCTATTTGTTCCCAAGTTTGCTTAGTTAAGACATTTACCTCTGATCCTAGGTCCAAGATAACACCAGTCATATCATACTCTCCTATCTGAGCATTCAATCTCATTTCCCTACCACTTCTCCTGACTCTATTAACAGCTTTTTCCTAACCAGAACTTTGCTGAGGTTCGCAGGAAGCAATAACTTTCTGCAACTCACTTAAAGCATTTTGATTTCTTAGAAGCTTCAGACAACTCTGTAAAAAGGAGGACAATGTACTTACTTTGTCTGTCGAAGCTTCTAGTGTCTACGACTGCTGCTGAGGTTGTTGCATGGGTATTACTGATGCGTTGGGGTCAGCAAAGTCTCTCGTGGCTGCCATAAATGTCTCTTTTTCTCTTTCATCACCAAATGCAGGGATTTTTTCTGGGGCCTTCCTAACCGAAGCCTCGGCAAGCTGTTTCTCCTTGTTCTGTGCTTCCGTCGTAGCTCCACTCCGGGTAACAACATTAATGGCTGGGGCAGGTCTTTTCTCGACGGAAATCATCTGAATATTCTGAGTAGGGACACTATTTCTTTCTTGAATCTTAGCTATCAACTGCGGGCACTGCTCGATCACATGATCTACTGCTCAGTAATACCGACATGTCGTAGTGGGGTTCTGATAGTCTCTTGCTAGATGCCGGGCCTGGTTACAGTTGTAACACACAACCTGGCCTCTTCCTCTTCTAGCCATACCACCTCAACCACGACCTCCAAAAGCACCTCTACCTGATGCACCACTACGGTAACCATAGCCTATATTTCTCTGTCCCTCATTTTGTACCCAATAGGTGTCGTAGGTGCGTTCTCGCATGAGGTCATAACTACGACACTCATCTTCATTATGTCCTACAGACTTACAGAATTTACAATAGGAGTTCTTAGGTGCTTTCCCATACCTCTGTAGCAGATAACAGTCTTCAGGTAGATGATGGCTTGCTGTTTTGCAGAGCTCACAATATAGGACTTGCGGGTTAAATGGGTTTGGTGCACCAGTATTCAGGTAATTTCTTACCACAGGACACTGTTCCTTGGCATGACCTTCTGTTTGACATTGTGTACACCAAACCTCTTTGCGACTTGTTTTTCCTTTCTTCATATCATGAAGCTCCAGAGCCATCGCTGCCAACTGTGCTTGGATTTGAGCGAGACCAGAATTGTCTTCGACAGGAGCGGTTTCAAGATTCATTACGATTTCCAGAGCCTCCTGTTCGTCAGCAACCTTCTGTTGCATGAGTGGAGTTCTGATATGCGGTAGCAACACTGCAATGAACCATTCCTTGTGTTGTGCAGGTCCAATGGTGAAACTAACTTGGTCTAGCAGAACTTTGAATCTTTGATCAAAGTCCCACACTAATTTGCCACGCCTCTGCTGAATCTCTTTCAATTCAGTGATACACTGCAACTTGGATTTCAGTTTCTTAAATTCCTTTATCATTGCTTCTTTTATATCAGCCAATGCATGGTTCTAAGTGCTGGAAAAATTCATGAACCAGGTCAGAGCACGGTCTCTAAAAGAAGTAACCAGTTGCACTCTTTTTGTATCTTGATATGTAATGGTCTTAGCAGTCCACACTGCTTCACATAAAAACCAGAACTGTTCTGGATCCTTTGATCCGGTTCCTTTGAAAACAGGTAGCTTAATGTCATCATGCATGTGGGCCATAGTGGATCTAGGGCGGGTTGGATAGGGACTGGAAGTAGGTGGGGGGGAACTTACTGGGGTAGAATGACTTGTGATAGGAATACTCGGGCTAGGCTGAATTTCAGACTGCGATGGGTTCTCAGGGATAATAGGTCTTCGCTACGGGGTTACAGGAGGGTTTCCAATAGAAGGGGTTTCTTCGGGTTCTGACTCAGCGGGATTTACAGGGGAATACTCGGTATGCTGACCCTGGGAATAGGATCCAAAATCTCTCTTGTACCTTTTGCCACTTCGCAGCAACCCACTTTGCTCGTCGAAGGTATTTTCACTTGCAAACATAGGTTAGTAATACTAAATCTAATAGTCTAATTCAATTAACAATATACCTTTTTCAGCTAATAGCATTTTAATTCTCAAACTAAATGAATTCAAAAACTTACCCCTTGGTCCTTTGAAAAACTTCCGCTCAGCTTCACTAAAGGAAGTACTCGTGTCGATGGCGAACTCCGTCACGAATGCTTCGAGGGTTCACATTGTCCAGAAATCAACAGCGCGAGAAATCTCGTTGTTCACCCTTTTCAGTATATTAATTCTTGCGAGGGTCCAATCAGGAAACTGACGTTCTTGGAAGTTCGTCCTTCTCTCTGTTAACCTGGATAACCACTGGTTCAACTCTATGTGGATACTACCAAAGAAAATTTCATAAACGTCACAAAAAACATACCTTTGCAAAAATTTGTTTGCACTACGACGTGGATCTTTGTTCTCTTGCTCAACAAATGTCAGATAAGTCTGATCAAGCCAATCACCGATTTCCTTTGCAGAGGGTCTCTAGAACATAGCCCTCGAGGTACGACATAAACCCCTCTTGAGCAAATACTGAGTTCAACCGACAACAGAACCAATTTGTTGGGATATGGGGCAAACCCGGGCTTTATACCATTAACTTTGCACCAACAAAAGACCCACAGTGTTGGCCCTTTCGGCAACAACCTGCGAACAGGTTGTAGTCTCACCCGAAACAGCTATGGGATGCCGCAGAATCAGGTTTCTGCAAGTAGAAGAGGGATATTACTGTACCTTAGCCTTTAATAATCTATATTCATATAACACAGAGCTTCATCATTCACATATGTAACTTCACAGCTAAATAAAAAGGCAGTGACTTCCTTAACCCTTTACTGGGAATTCACAACGAAGTTATTTTATTAGCAGTGATATTATTTATTAGATATATATTTATCAACGCATGAAAGAACATAACAGAAGTAACACAAAGAACCACAACACCAGATATAACATGGTTCACCCCCAGTGTATGGGCTATGTCCACAGAACTGTGTTTTATTCAACTCTTTACTAAAATCACAGTTCTGATCTACGCACTCAACTGCAGATCCTTTCGAGTCCTTAAAGCCACGCACACAGCTGTAGGCCTCTGCACACATAGCTGCAGAGGTCGTCCATGCACACAGCTAGGACTTAACCTTCTTACATACAAGCCTTAGCTTCGCATCAATTTATCTTACATCAAAAAGCCTAAACTGACTTCTTTACAAGAGTGCTTATTAATAGTGTTAGAATAATCCGTCAGGATTATTGTAAATAAATAATAGGAATATGAATAGCTAGGAAGGCGAAAAGGCTGGTAATCAACCGCCTCATGAAATGTATAAATATAGGCATTTGCATTTGAATAATCAATTGGAATCGGGAGTTATTACCAACAAGTGGTATCAGAGCAGGGCTGTCTGCCATAACTCCTGCTGCATTTCTGTCCATTGTCATTCTGTTGTCCAGTCCATTGCCAGACTGCTCCATCAGTCTGCCAGTGGCATGAGAAATCCAGTCTCTGCGTGCATGCAATACCTAACCCTAATCCTGAGTTATTCTTGTGCTGCATTTTCATGAGGGAGTTTAAAATTTGTCTTAAACCCTAATTTTTGTGGGCTGCGACCTGCTACACAGGGCTGCGACCTGCTACACAGGTCTGCGATCTCCAAAATTTGAACTCCATTGCTATGATCTCCGTCCTAGCTGCCTGAACCTCATCCTTTGAGGAGTTCCCGAAGCTGCAAGCTCAAAAAGGAACTGAATTTAATTTGGCTCCCAACGTACAAAGCCTGGTGCCCACGATCTTGCCTCGAGTGTTAAGCCGGAACCCTAATTTGTGCTTAAATAAGCATTCTATGAACAGTTAACCCTCAAGAAAAACACTCTGCTCCGATGGCATTTGGGTTTGTCTGTATCTCATAGAAATATCTACAGCTGTTCATAATTCAAAAATCATTCACGCTTGCCCAACCAGTACTGTCATCGATCCACAAATTAATTAGCATTGAGGCTCACGAAAAAAAAAAGAGAAGGCCTTTGTTTCTGGTTTAATACCGTGACCTAATTTTGATTTCTTGGTTCTCCATCGATCTCCGTGACTAACGCCTCTGATAAAACCTGATCTTGGGCGACTCATTTTGAGACTGCGGAGCGTATCGATGGTTTGATTAAGTTGATGCTGCGTTTTCTGAAGACTGTGGACGACCACGTGATATGTTATGAATTCCTTGTGAAGCTGCGATTTGAGATTATGGCGCCCACCGTGGTATTGTGACTGATATATACGTTGAAGCTGATGCCTGAATACTGAACCTGCGTTGGAGACTGGAGAATGCTGTGTTGTATGCTGTTTGAAGACTGAAGAATGCAGTGTATTTGCTGCTGAAGATTGATATACTGTATGCTGCGTGGAGAAGACTGCGTTGAGATAAGAAAGACTGATATATTATATATATTACCTACAAATATTGTGACTGACATGTTGTTGACTGATATATATAATAGCTGCGTTGGAAAGATTGCTACCAGCGTGAAGACCAGCCGTGGAGCTGTGATTGTATGCTGTGTTGAAGAGAGAACGTTGCAAGTTTTAAAGACTGCTAGACTGCCTGCGCTGGAGGTTGAAGATGGATATTGTATTGAAGACTGATATTTTGATGTGCTGAAGAAATAATATATGCATTGAGTATATATGTGCTGGAGAAGAGTGCCGCGACCTCATTTATGCCCTGATTTCTATGCGTGAAGTTTTCTAATTTTTATGTGCTGCGTGTAGTATGAGCATGAATGAATGTT
>LPNX010759976.1:15823-79627 GCA_001517045.1 Pseudotsuga menziesii | reverse complement strand
GAAGGCGAAAAGGCTGGTAATCAACCGCCTCATGAAATGTATAAATATAGGCATTTGCATTTGAATAATCAATTGGAATCGGGAGTTATTACCAACAAATAGTGCACTTATTACAAAACCATGGGCCTAAACCATGGGCACCCCAAACCCTAAACCCTAGACTTAAACCATGGGTTTATTACAAAAAGAAGGTTTTTACTCAACCTCGACACCCCTAAGACTGTTTTGAGCCGTAACTTCGCTTACAATTTCCATAAAAACTGCGGAGTTACCAAAATTAGGGACCGTTAAGGTACGCGCCCCAACACGGGGTTGAGTAAAAAACTTATGTTTGTAATAAACCCATGGTTTAAGTATAGGGTTTAGGGTTCGGGGTGCCCATGTTTTAAGCCCATGTTTTTGTAATAAGTGCACTATAAATAGGCACTCTTGTAAAGAAGTTAGTTTAGGCTTTTGATGTAAGATGAATTAATGCGAAGCTAAGGCTTGTTTTGTAAGAAGGTTAAGTCCCGGCTGTGTGCGTGGACGACCTCTGCAGCTGTGTGCGCAGAGGGTTTTGGATGATTAAGGAAATCTACAGCTATGTGCGCAGAGGGTTTTGGATGATTAAGGAAATCTACAGCTATGTGCGCAGAGGCCTGTAACTGTGTGCGCGGCTTTAAGGACTTGAAAGGATCTGCAGCTGAGTGCACAAATCAGAACTGTGATTTTAGTAAAGAGTTGAATAAAACGCAGTTCTGTGGACGTAGCCCCTACAATGGGGGTGAACCACATTATATTTGGTGTTGTGGTTCTTTGTGTTGTTTCTGTTATGTTATTTCATGCACTGATAAATGTATATCTGATAAATAAGATCACTGCTAACATAATAACTTCGCTGGAATTCCCAGTAAAGGGTTAAGCAAGTCACTGTCTGTTTATTTAGATGCGAAGTTATATATATGAATGTTGAATCTCTGTGTTATATGAATATAAGTTATTAAATGCTAAAGGTACAGTAATATCCCTCTTCTGCTTGCAGAAACCTGATTCTGCGGCATCCCATAGCTGTTTCGGGTGAGACTGCAACCTGTTCACAGGTTGTTGCCGAAAGGGCTAACACTATGGGTCTTTTGTTGGTGCGAAGTTAACGGTATAAAGCCTAGGTTTTCCCTATATCCCAACAGAGGCCCTCAGTAAAATAAATCAGTGACTGGATTGAGGATACATATTTGAAATTTGCTAAACAAGAAAATAAGGATCCTCGTCGTAGCTCAGACGACTTCTTGCAAAGGTACATTTTTTCTGATATTTATGAAATTTTATTTGGTAGTATCCACATTGAATTGCACCAGTGGTCATCCAGGTTGACAGAAAGAAAGACAAACTTCAAAGAAGATCAGTCTCCTTCCTGGACCCCTGAAATAATTAAGCTGTTGAAAAGTGTGAACAACGTGGTATCAAGAGCTGTTGACTTCTGGATAACGTGAACCCTTGACGCATTTGTGACGGAGTTCGCCATCGACACACATACTTATTTCAATGAAGTAGAAAGACAGTTTTTCAAAGGACCAAGAGGTAAGTACCTGAATTCATTAAGTCTAAAAATTAAAATGCTCTTGGTTGAGAAAGGCATATTTCTTATCGAATCAAATTGCTAGATTTATTGCTACTAACCTATGTTTGGAAGCGAAAGTGACTTCGATGACCAAAGTGGTTTTCTTCGCAACGGTAAAAGATACAATAGAAATCTTGGATCCTATACCCTAGGCCAGAATACCGATTATACCTCATTAAGCCTAGAAGATTCTGAATCTGAAGAAACCCTCCTATCACTCCACAATGAAGATCTGTTACCCCTGAGAACCCTTCGTAGTCTGAAAGTAACCCTAGCCCGAGTAGTCCTGTCGCAGGTCAGTCTACCTCATAAAGTTCTCTTCCTCTTGTTACCAATCTTCCCCCTTGTCCTCCCCCTCCCCCCCCCCTCGATCCACTATGGCCCATGTAAATGATGATATCAAGCTCCCAGTCTTTAAAGGAACTGGATTAGAGGATCCAGAGCAGTTTTGGTTCTTATGCGAAGCTGTTTGGACTGCTAAGAATATTATGGATCAAAATACAAGAACAACGTAGCTGGTCACCTCTTTCAGAGACTGAGCTTTGACTTGGTTTATGAAGTTTTCCAGTACTCAGAACTATATCTTGGCTGATATTAAAAAAGCAATGATCAAAGAATTCAAGAAGCCTAAATCAGAGTCACAGTGTATAACTGAACTAAAAGAAATTCAGCAGAAGCGAGGTGAATTAGTTTGGGACTTTGATTAGAGGTTCACGGTTCTGTTGGATCAAGTTAGCTTCACTATTGGACAAGAAAAACATAAAGAATGGTTCATCGTAGCATTATTGCCTCATATCAGGACTCCACTTATGCAACAGAAGGTTGCTGATCAGCAAGAGGCGTTGGAAATTGCTATGAAACTTGAAACAACTCATGTTGGAGATAATTCTGGAATAGCCCAAATACAAGCACAGTTAGCAGAAATGGCTTTGGAGCTTCGCGACATGAAAAAAGGAAAATCTATTCGAGAATAGTTTTGGTGTACACGATGTAAGACAGAAGGTCATGACAAAGAACAATGTCCTGCGCTAAGAGATTATTTGAATACTGGTGCACCGAACCCGTTTAACCCTAATGTCCTATATTGTGAGATCTGTAGAACAACTGGCCAACATCAACCTGAAGATTGCTATCTGCTGTAGAGATATGTTCAAGTACCTAAGAATCCCTACTGCAAGTTCTGTAAGTCAGTTGGACACAATGAAGAAGAATGTCAAAGCTTTGACCTCATGAGAGAGTGAAACTATGATGCTTATAGGGTACAACTCGATGCACGAGGAAATGATGGATATGGTTACTATGGTAGTACATCAGGTCGTGGTTGTGGTGGTATTCCTGGAAGAGGTCGAGGCCAGGTTAGTTGCTATAACTATAATCATGCAGGACATGTATCTAGAGATTGTCAGAACCCAACTACGACATGTCGATATTGCCGAGCAGTCGATCGTGTGATTGAGCAATGCCCATAGTTGATATCCAAGATACAAGAAAGAAATGGCGCTCCTACTCAGAATGTTCAGATGATTGCTATAGAGAAAAGACCTGTCCCAGCCCTTAACATTGTTACAAGGAGTGGAGCTATGACGCAAGTGCCGAACAAGGAGAAATAGCCTGACGAGGCTTGGGTCTGTAAGACCCCAGAGAAAATCCCAGCCTTCGATGTTGGAAGAGAAAAAGGAACATTTATGGAAGCTAAAAAGACTTTGCTGATCCAAGAACATCAGTAGCAACTACGCAACAACATCAACAACAGTTACAGTTTCAAGAAGCTTCGCCGGATCAAGTAAGTACACTAACATCATTTTTACAGATTTGTATGAAGCTATTAAGAAATCAGAATGCTTTGAATGAGTTACAAAAAGTTATTCAGTCTTGCGAACCTCAGTGAAGCTCTGATAGAGGAAAAACTATTAATAGAGTTAGAAGGACTGGAAGAGAAATGAGATTGCATGCTCAGATAGGAGATTATGACATGATTTCTATCATTTTAGACCTGGGATCAGAAGTGAATGTTCTAACTAAGAAGACATGGGAACAAATGGGAAGACCTACGCTTGAATGGTCCCCTATACAACTGAGATTAACCAATCAGCAGAAGATTGTGCCCTTGGGAAGATTCCCTAGTGTACCAGTGGACATTGATGGAGTCAGTACCTTATCATATTTTGAAGTCATTGAAATAATTGATGATAGAAACCCCTATCCAGCATTACTAGGAATTGAATGGGCACTAGACAATTATGTAGTAATCAACCTTAAGAATAGACAGATGACTTTTGAAGGAAAAGGCATGAGAGTCATAGTACCGTTGGACCCTTCTTAAGGAGAAAGGTATACAAAGCCAGTTAGAGATGAAGATCAGGATGTTTTGGATCATATCTACAACATCAAAGCTAAAGAAGAAGACTATGTTAACCCTACTACTGAAGGTATAATGGATTGGCAGTGTGACAGTTCTTGCATGACTGATTCAGACGAAGGCCTAGAGAATTGGCAGAATAGACTTTATGAGCTACATGGACATCGATGTGTAAGAATTACCAAGTCTATCAGATGGGTTGGCTCAGAGACAAAGATCTTACCTAATTTTGATGGCTTGACAAACCCAGAATATTTTATTGTACAATTCTCAGAGCAAGTACCAGATTCACAGAAAATGGAGACTCTAGATTCAGTATTCAGAGCCGCAGCTACCAAATGGTGGAATGGTCATAAAAAGTATATTCATAGTTAGAGAGCTTGTCAAAAGTTTCTTCTCCTGAGAATCATGGATCAACCTTAGGCGGTCCGAAGCAGATTTAATGGTAAGACTAGCCCTTAGGAACATTTGGAGCAGTGTTATGAAGCATCGAAGCATGTACCTTGTGAAGAATGGGTACATAGGTTTGTACACACTCTGGAACCTGTAGCAAAGAACTGGTATGCAGAGGTGGAGCTTTGCCATGGTACTGTAAGTTGGGTTAGCCTTATCAATAGTTTTGTGCTTACATTTTCTATTAATGAGGATTGCCCTACTTTGGACGCAGCTATTAGGGTGATCCATACTAAGGTGTTTGATGATAAAGAAATAGCTGAGCACCAACTTGATTGGAAGGAACAAGAAGCTAATTCAGTAGAATGTTATAACCTCACTATTGATGAAGACGATGACCTTCGCAACATTAATATTCCTGAATCAGAAGGACATTGCAAAGTACATGGACCAGTAGTCGAATCACCTGAAGTAACTCGGCCCTTGAAAACAAGGAAAGTGAAAATTGGGTCAGAAGAAATGCCTAAGTATGCTACCATTGGAGATTATTGGGACGAAGAAATGGTAAGCAAAGTGACTGAACTCCTCCATGAGTATCAGGACTTATTTTCGACGAAGTTCTCAGAAATGAAAGGTATCCTTGGTGATATAGGAGTGATAAAAATCCCTTTGAGACCTGATGCGAAGCCTGTGAAGCAGCGCCCTTATAGGTTGAATCCTAAGTATAAAGAAAAATTCAAGATGGGGCTAGATAATATGCTCACTATAGGAATCATTGAGCCTATCAAAGAGTCCGAATGGGTCAACCCTATGGTGGTACATGAAAAGAAGACCAAGGGAGAAATCAGAATCTGTGTTGATCTGAGGAAGCTGAATGATGCCTGTTTACATGATCTTTTTCCTACTCCCTTTACAGATGAAGTTTTAGAAAATGTTGAAGGTTGTGGAAGAAATTCTGTCATGGGTCAAATATCGGAGCTCTGTCTAAATTGGTGTCAGGATGTGTCAAAGTTATGTACTATGTCAAAGGTCCTTATTGTGGGCGCAGGTCCTAGTCAGGTGCTGCAGAGTGACCCACCAAAAGAGAGCGAAGAACAAGATGAGTCACAGCAGAGCAGAGATGACTATGGTGGTGATGACAGAGCTGATGAAGAAGAATAAGAATCAGTAAAGACAATTTCCGACTCTAATCACCCAGATAAGCACAAGTCTCCAGAAGTGGAGGAAGTTACAAAGCCTTCACCCAGAAAGAAAGCTAAGGCATCGAAGGGAAAGAATATCATCGAAGAGTCCACTCTGACAATTGAAGAGCTTGATCAGGCTCTAACAAAGTAAACAGAAGTATTAACCAACAAATGGTCATAGTTTGCAGCTACACATCTTGATGCACTCTCGGGCGTAGCTCAGTGAATTACAGAACTGAAGGAGTTAACAGAAAAATCAGCAACTGGCTCTGCAGCAAGCAGTTCCCCAATAGGTGCGTAGCTAGATACAAGGCAATGGCCCACCAGAAACAATAGAGGACAAGTACCAAGTGTATCCCTCATAATAACTGACGCAGCATCTCGATCGCAGATGAGTATGACAGTTGAGATAGACTACGCCAAGTTGTCTATGTTGGAGCTGCATCTTTGTCAATTGGAAATCATGAATGAGATCCGAGAATGCGACAGCTACTCACGCATAGTTGGAAAATACCATGAAGCAGAGTGAGAGACTCACAGCGTAGTTGGAAGAAGCTGAACAGAAAAAGAGGGAAGCAGAAAGCAAGCAGGCTGCACTGGCGTGAGTATTGGATGAGGCGTGTCGAAGTCTCCTTGACTTCAACATGCATGCTGAAGAAGAACCAGAGAAAAGAATAGTCAAGTTGAAAGAATATGCACAATAGTCTCGAAGCCATATAGAGAAGCTGAAAGCAGAACATGAGGCTTAGATTGTGGAGCTTCAACTTCTCATCATTCCTGAGAGTCCACCAGAGGTCAGGGAACAACGTCGCAGAGATATTCAAGCCTCAGCAACAACGATCTCATATCTTATGAGCAGTGCATCAAAGCTACTAGACGAAAGTGTCAAGGCCTAGGTGAACTTGCAGGACAACCTAGAAGTAGAAAAGTTGTAAGAAACCATTAAGCAGCGACAGACAGAGCTGGATGCAGTCAAAGTGGAAATCAAGACATTGCCTCCTATGCAGAAGATGCTTAAGGTAAAGCATAGCAATGAGCTCCAGTAAGAAATTAAGTCCTGCATAAAAAAAGAGACACTGTTAGTGAGCTCTATGAAGCCTCTCATTAATGAGGCCTTGGAGTTGAGCACTACTGTGGACAACCAGCTCAAAGTTTTGAAGGAGTATGACGCGTTTGCACCGGAAAAAGCTAGCGAAGCATCTGCAGCAACATTGCAGGAGATAGTGGAGAAGGAGCAAGCAGCTGAAGTTATCATGTGCAACCTCAACAAGTAGTTCACTATATTCACCAACAATATTCTTCCACCAAAAAAGCAGCAGAGTGCCCCGGGACGGGACACTGGTGAGTCTTACGAGCCTGTTGGGGCGCGGACCTTGAAGGTCCTTAATTTTGGCAACTTCGCGGTTTTGGTACGAAGCTTGTAAGCGGAGTTGCAGTCCAAAATAGTCTTAGGGGTTTTGGGGTTGGGTTGAAGCCCCTCTTTTTGTAAATAACCCATGGTTTTTAAGCCCATGGTTTAAACTCATGGTATTGTATTAGTGCACTTGTATAAATAGGCACCTATGTAAAGGAGAAAAGATATTTTTCGAAGGTTTTTGTATGATGATAATTTGATGTAAAGAAGCTAAGCCCTATTTTTGGGTTTAAGGTTAAGTCCCAGCTGTGTGCGTGAACGACCTCTGCAGCTGAGTGCGCAGAGGGTTTTTGTTAAGGTTAAGTCCCAGCTGTGTGCATGGACGACCTCTACAGCTAAGTGCGCAGAGGGTTTTGGAAGAAAGGTTCTGCAGCTAAATGCACAGCTTTGGGTTGTTGAGAAGATCTGTAGCTGAGTGCACAGATCAGAACTGTGTTGTTTGTAAAGAGTTGAATATAAACGCAGTTTTGTGGACGTAGCCCCTACACTAGGGGTGAACCACGTATATCTTGTGTTGTGGTGGTTCTTGTTTATTTTGTTTCTTTTATGCATTTGATAAGTAGATGAATGATAAAGTAAGATAAACTGTTAAGTATTAACTTCACTGTGAATTCCCAGTTAAGGGTTGAGCAAGTAACTGTCTTTTTATCTAAACTGTGAAGCAATTTAAGTGAATGTCAAAGCTCTGTATTGCATAAGTATTCTTTGTTAAGGCTAAAGGTACAGTAATATCCCTCTTTTTCCTATAGAAACCTGATTTTGTGGCACCCCATAGATGTTTCGGGTGAGACTGCAACCTATTCGCAGGTTGTTTCCGAAAGGGCCAACACTGTGGGTCTCTTTGTTGGTGAAGATAAAGGTATAAGAACCCAGGTCTTCCCTAAGATCCAACAAGCATGGAAATAATTAAATTCAAGAAGCAGATGATGACGTTTGAGAATCACGACATCAGAGTCATCTCTCTAATGGATCTGAACGAAGGATGAATGTATATCAAGCCAATAAAGATGAATTTGTGAGAGGATGGGATCATGCTTACAACATTTCATAGGATTACATCCACCCAACTACTGATGGAGAACTTGGTTGGTGTAGCACTAGTTCTGCGTCTTCTGATTCTGATGATGCATTAGAAAACTAGCAAAATTGCATGCACGAGGTGTCATTCAGGAAGTGTGGTCTAATCACGCAATCACTGTTCCATGTCACAATTGAGACTATAGAATTTCCAATATATGATGGGTTTCCTGAGCTGTTTGCATTCTTAATGGAGTTTGAAGAGAAGGTATCAGAACCTTAGCGTTTGTTGGTGCCAGAGGAAGCACTAAATCCTACTCCATAACGTTGGTGGGAAACCCATAAGAAGACAAATAATGGATGGGTGCAGTGTCAACAACTATTGATAGTTTGTTCTAGCGACTCAAAAGTATATCACACTAGGAGATATGATGGCCAGAATGACCCCATCCATCATCTAATAGAATGTCAGACTCCTTGGGCATCATGACCAAAGGATTAATGGGTCCATTCCTTTGTCCACACTTTGGATGAAATTCCAAGATCGTGGTATGTATCAGCAGAGTTGCACAGAGAAATAACCACTTGGGAAGAGCTGATAGTTTTCTTTGCTCATACTTTTCCATTTCACAGATACCAATCTGAATGTCCATAATGCACTTCAGCTCATCCATGATGTGGTGCTGAAAGTAGTGCCAGCCACATATCTAGTGGATCCAGATGCGCATTGCCACATACTGTTGATGATGGAACGATATAATGTGTCTGGAAGACCTGAGGATGATGATGAGATGCAAAATATCAATATTCTAGAAAAAAAAAAGAGTAGGGATTGCACAACACCAAATATACTGACCAATCCCATGAACCAGCCATTGAAGATTAGAAAAGTCAACATTGGGACAGAGGAGAACCAAAAATTTGTAAGTGTTGGGGACTACTGGGACGAAGAAACCATGGCGAAGATCACAGATTTGCTGCATGAATTTCAGGATTTGTTTCCAACCAAATTCTATGAAATGAAAGGGATCCTGGGTGATTTGGGAGAGATGAAGATCCCATTAAAACCAAATGCAAAACCAATAAGGAAGAGGTTGTATCGCTTAAATCTACGATACAAGGAGAGGGTTAAATATGAGCTAGATAGGATGTTGGATGTTGGAATAATTGATCCAATTGAAGAGTCAGAATGGATCAGTCCTATGGTGGTCCAAGACAAGAAAAAGGGTGAAGTTCGGATCTGTGTCGGTTTGAGAAAATTGAATGATGCCTGTATGCATGATCCATTTCTGACAACATGGCACAGATGAAGTGATAGAAGGAGTAAGTGGTCAAGAGATGTACTCTTTCATAGATGTATTGTATGGTTATCACTATATTAGGATTGCAAAGGAGGATAAAAAAAACAACATTTGTTACTGAATGGGGTTGTTTTTAAGTACACAGTAATTCCTTTCGGATTGAAGAATGCCCCTGTGATAGTTTCCTCGGTTGTTGTTGCTGCATTCAAATATTTTATTCAGAAGTTCCTGTAAGTTTATATGGATGATTGGACAGTGTATGGCCTGATTAAGGATCACCTGTAAAACCTACGAATGATGCTGGAAAGATGTCGACTCCATTAGATCGCGTTGAAGTCAAAGAAGTGTATTTTCTGCTCCCCTTTTAGAATGTTGCTGGGTCACATTGTTTGCAATCAAGTATTGTTGGTTGAACCTATAAATATAGTGATGATTTTGATCTTTCCACTACCAACAAATGTGAATATGCTTTGGGTGACGCTGGGGATCACCAGATACTATCAAATATTCATCAGCATTTATGGTGCGAGTAATGCCCTTATGGAGAATATATTAAAGAAAGACACAACATTTGTATGGAGCCAAGAATTCCAAGGAAGCTTCGACACACTGACAAAAAAGATGGATTTTGTACCAATACTAGTTTTCCTAGACTAGAACAAGGAGTTCGATGTCCATGTCGATGCATCATCTGTTGCATTGGGAGTGGTGCTTGCGTAACCCAGAGAGCGGGATCTAGATCATTTGATTGCTTTCGCTAGTTGAAATTTGTCATTTTTTGAGAAAAGCTATATGACCATAGAGAGAGAAGGTCTGGCGATGGTATATGCATTACAAAAGTTTAGGAATTATGTTTTAGGCGGTCATTTCAAGATGTTTATAGACCATTCTACTTTGAAGTACATAGTCAACAAGCCTGGGTAGGAGGGGAATATATTCCACTGGCTAATTCTCTTTCAGGATTTTTATTTTGAGATAATTGTGAAGCCGAGTTGCTTGAATGCTGGCCTCGATCATTTATCTCAGATTGAGACAGGTGAAGAGCCAACAATATTGAGATGGACTGTCAGATTCATGACTTTTTAGAGTCAACATAGCAGATGATTATTATGATCAAATAATTCAGTTCTTGATGTCAGGAGTCGCACCAAATGAATTTTAAACATGTCAGAAGAAGCATGTGGTGGTTAAAGATTCATATTTCTAGTTGATTGCTGGACAACTCTATAAACTAGGACTAGGTGATATTTTGTGGCAACATGTCCTACTGCATGAACAAGGAGATATTTTAGAAGAGGCCCATGCAAGAGTTTCTAGTGGACACTATGGAGGATGAGCTACTGTGAGAAAGGTGCTTTGCACAGGTCTCTCATGGCCCACTTTACATAATGATGCAATAGATTATGCATGGAATTTCAATAACTATCAACGCATTGGAAAACCATCATGGAGGGATGAGATCCCGAAGGTACCACAAGTATCATTGCAACCATTTGATAATTGGGTTGTGGATTTTGTGGGTCCAATCAACCCACCTGGGAAGAGAACTGGTGCATGGTACATAATCACAATGATGGACTATTTGACATGGTGGGCAGAGGCCTCACCCATCGTGGATTGTAAATCTCTGACAGTAGTAAGGTTCCTATTAGACAACATTGTAACGTAGTTTGGATGTCGAAGGATATTGATGAGTGACCAAGGAAGTCACTTCATCAACTGCATCGTAAGCGCTCTGATGGAGGAATCACAAATACATCACAAGAAAAGTACCCCATATCATCCACAGGTGAATGGATGTTGGAGCAGGGCCCCGCAGCTACAGGAAAAACTGCTATATCGGAAGAAGAAGTCAAAGGAAACAGTACCCGAGCGGCCGAGAAGAGAGAGCTCAACCACTGCACTTAAGGCAGCGACGAAGACAGGAGGGCTCAGCTACCCTCATAAATAGAAAAGGAGCAATGAACCAAGGTATTAAAGATAAAGAATAGAAGGGAAGTGACTAGGAAGTGACTCCCATACCCACGATCAGCGTCAAGAAGCGTGGAAGACTGCAAAAAGCTGTGGTGTGACAGAAAGCAGCAGTTCAAGTACAGATAGGCCTATTGTCATAGTTAGGGTTTTTGGGTTACTGTTGGGAAAGGCCCACAGTGTTGTAACAGGGTGAGACCTTCAGGACACCTATTTAAGCATGTATTTTGTATTGTAAAATTTTAGACAGTTGGTCAGTTAGTTAGACAGTGGAGAGAAAGATAGCTAGCCAAACATTCAGAGACAATTAGCTAGTTGGTCAGTTAGCTGTTCTTCGAGTTGAGCTCTGGTTCTGCTATTTAGTCTGTAGTTGTATTACTGTAACCAGTAGCTGGCTCCTTGAGCATGAATGTAACAATCCACAGGGATTGCGAGAGAGAGAGAGAGAGGAAGAGTATATTGTAAGAAGGCAATATAAGAAGAGAAGATATCTAAGAGAGAAGGGCTCCCGATTGTGTGTGTGGAGTTTCCCAGAAGATCTCAAGCTTCATAATAGGTTGTAGTGGAACTGTGTTTACTCTCTCAAGATATAATATAAAAACCAGTTCCCATGGACATAGCTTCCCCCCTGGAAGTGAACCACGTAAAACCCGTGTGTTGTGCGACTGTTCATGTGATTGTGTTTTACCTGTTTGCTATCTGTTATCTGTTACATGAATGTTTCTTATTAGTTGATGAATGTATGTATGTTATGCTTCATTTTATAGCACATAGAAGGTTAAACACAAGTTTAATGTATCAAGTATCCTGTATATGAGTTTATCGGTGCTTGATTCATGATAGTTGACAGTTACAGCGTTAAGTGACTCCGGTATATGAGTTCCGCGAGTTGAGTGTAGTTGATGTTAGCATGTTAAACTGTAGAAGTGTAAGTGAAGTCATTTAACACCCTTATGAGGGTTAATAGAGTCATTAGACCAGGAAGGAGGTTGCAGGACCTTGAGAGTTGATACGCATATTGAGCCTCATTATAGGATATATTACAGCATAGAAAGGCGACATCGCATCGTCTGAGGAGCTGCGGTGTGAGATATCGCAGGGAAGGAGCTGAGCACAAGAGTAAGTTTGCGCATCGCCATAGAGGCTACAATGCGATAAGATTCCGCTCCCTACCAGCACCAGCTAGAAGGAGAGATCGCCCTCGCGGAGAGATCCCACTGGCTAAGAAGAGTCGCGAGAAACCTAGGATGCTACAGATCCCAGTTGAAGACAATTGAGTCTTCAGCCACCCCATCTAGGATAACTTCGGGTGACACTTTAGGTTGTTCTACGGTCTGTCGCCGAAAGGGCCAGTGAGCTAGGGGTTTTGTTGGTACAGTAAAGTAAACCTGGGTCTACCCATAAGTTAAACCAACAAATGGTTCCATTACCGGATTTGAACAACTTGAAGAGCTAATGTTTTGTTGGCATCCTACTAAAGAAGAACTCAACCAGTAGGTTAGGTCTAAGGAGAGAGAATTTACTGAAAAATAAAACAAGATTCCTAGGCTCAGTACAAAGGACTGGTTACAAAAACATATCTTCACAGATCTGCATGAGATATTTTTTGCCACCTATGCAAATGAGCTATACGACTGGTTGTCAAAGTTGACTGATAAGAATATATTCAAGAAGAAAAAAAACATTGTCTGGACACCGAAGCTGATTCAGACCATGAGGAGCATAGAAAATCCCATTTCACGGGCAGTAGAATTCTGGCTTGCAAGTTTGCTGGAAGGCTTCATTACCTAGTTTGCAGTTGATCAAAGAAAAAGTTTCAGCGAAGCCGAGAGGTACTTATTCAAAGGATATCACGGTAAGTACTTGAACTCTTTAAATTCATCTATTAAGATGTTATTACATGAAAAAGGAGTAATGGATATAGTTTCAGATGAATAAGTTCAGTAAGTGTAATGTCACAATATTTTGAGAGTGATTTTGATGAAATTGGATGTACACGTAGTGGTGAGAAATATAAAGTAGATTTCAGCTCTTCCTTCGCGGAAGATAGTTCATACCATACTAGAGAACAGAGCCAAAGCAATATAGAAAGACCAGTAGGGGGTATCCCTTACTACCCTTATACCCCATAGAAAACGATCGGGACTCAGAACAATCCCGCAAGAACTACATCTAGTAGTTCACACATAGTACACACTACAGTTACACCTCCAAGTGGTAGTAACACAGCAAATCAGAATCCACCACGTAGAAACAGAATGGGGGACGACATGAAGTTGCCTACCTTTAAGGGTACAAGGGAAGAAGACCTGGAATAGAATTAGTTCCTATGTGAAGCCGTATGGACCATTAAACAGATCCAAGATGATAATACTAAACTTGTCTAGTTGGCCACTACACTTAGAGAAAGAGCCTTAACATGGTATATGAAGTATACAATAGTGCAGCCCAGAACGCTCATACAAGTCAGGACCGCCATGATCAAAGAATTTAAGAAACCTAAGTCTGAGTCACAGTGTATCACAGAGCTTAAAGACATTAAACAGTTACCTACAGAGTCAGTATGGGACTTTGATAAGAAATTCAAAGCTCTTATAGACCAGGTTAGCTTTAAGTTAGTGCCAGAGAAGCATAAGGAATGGTTCATCGCAGCACTGCTCCCACATATCATACTTCCCCTTATGCAACAGAGACTCCATATGCAGGATGAAGCATTGGAGATGGCAATGAAACTAGAGGTTTCACCTCTAGCTGAGACTAGTACAAGTATGACAAACCTACAGAGTTAGTTAGCCAATCTCATGTTACAGCTACATGAGATTAAGAAAGGGAAAGAGGTTGCACAAGAACTATGGTGTACCAAGTGTAAAGGACAGGGCCATACTAAAGATAACTGTCCAGTATTTGTTGAATATTTAGCAAGTGGGGCTCCGAACCCCTTAATACAGAACCAAGGGCCATGGTGTGAAATCTGTAGAACAAGAGGACATAGAACACAGGAATGCCCTTTACTTCAGAAGTATGTACAAACCCCTAAGAACTTATATTGTAACTTCTGTAAGTCAGTAGGTCATGATGAACATAATTGCCAAGCTTATGATCTCATGATAGAGAGAAAGAATGACTTGTACAGAGTCCATTCAGAGACACCAGGTCCAATAGCAGGACCATAGCACGAACCGACTCATGTTGGTCGTGGTGGAGGATTCAGAGGACGAGGCCATGGAGGAGGCTTTGGCCATGGCCATGGACTGATTACTTGTTACAATTATGGAATTGTAGGAAATTATACTAGGGACTATCAGAACCCTAGTATGACATATAAGTATTGCAAGTCCTATGATCACACTATAGAAGAGTGTCTGATCTTGATAGCCAAGATTAGGGATCCTAAGACAGCAGTAAACCAGAACATTCAGCTTATTGCTGCTGAGCAGAAAGAACCAGAACCAAGAGTCAATATTGTGACTCGCAGTGGTGCTTCTACTAGTAGGACCACAGGATACCGAAAAGAATATAGGTCCGGAGTGGGTGTGCAAAGCAACTAATAAATCAACACCACTTGACCTACAGAAGAATGAAGAAATGTTTCAACAAGCAAAAACTTTCTTTACTGACCCTATACCATTAGGATCGTAGGTACTGCCTTGTAGGGGCCTACCGCAGCAAACACCTTATGGCGTTAGTCCTGTGCTGATATTGCAGGCTACCACATATGGAAGGTGTGAAGAGGATGAGTAAACAGGAAGTGTATAATCCTTCCTACGGAGCTGCTTGAAACTTGTACGAAATGAGAAAGCTATCGGAGAGCTTCAGTGCATCATAGATCAGTGTCAGCTGTCTTCTTCTGTGAATAGTGCGCAGTGGGATGTTCATAATATTATGGGCCATACAAGAACAGGAAGAGAGATGAGACTCACAATGCAAATTGGAAAATTTGAAACGGATGAGGTAATCCTAGATTTAGGATCAGAGGTAAATGTTCTGACTAATCAGACATGGGAACAAATGGGTAGCCCTAAGTTGGCAAGATCACCTATCCATCTGCGACTAGCCAATCAGTAGAGGGTATCACCACTGGGTTGATTACCGCAAGTACCAGTTGATATTGACGGAGTTCGCAGCTTTGTAGACTTTGAAGTCATATAAATCATTGGCAATAGCAGACCGTATCCAGCTTTACTAGGTATTGATTGGGAAATCGATAACATGGCTGTTATCGATTTAAAGAAAAGAAAAATGACCTTTGAGAATAATCAGATTCGGGTCATCGCACCGTTGGATCCTTTCCAGGGTCCTATATACATTGAACCTATCAGAGCAGAGGAGGAGGTGTGCAACATGGAAATCCTTTATCAGATGACTGCTAATCATAGTGATTACATCAACCCCACCATAGAAGGAAATATCAGTTGGCGATGCGACAGCTCATGTGCATCAAATTCGGAGGTTGGGTTAGAAAATTGGCAGAATAGACTTTACGAAGTCTCAGCTCGTAGATGTGTATTTATGACTAAGTCACTACGATGGATTAGCGCAGAGATTATTGAAATTCCATCATTTCATGGCTTAGTGGATGTTAATGAATTTTTACAGCAGTTCAAGCAGGAAATTCCTTAGGAGCAAAGGATGACAACTATTGACCTTGCAGTAAAAGCCACACCTGCAAGATGGTGGCATGCACATAAAGAACATATCGCATCATGGGATGATCTTAAGAGACTAATGGCAATCAGATTCTCTAATGACAAGGAGCCTTTGCAGTAGAAATATATAGGAGAGAGTGACCCCAGGTCACATATTCATATTTGCGAACAGAGTTGGTCAGACATTCTAGAGGATGAATGGGTTCACCTATTCATTTACACTTTAGACCAAATCCCAAGGAACTGGTACACTGAGACAGAGTTGCGCAGAGGAACCATCACATGGCCAGTTATGATAGATAGCTTTCTACTCACTTTCACTTTTGAATCTGAGTATCCAAGCATTGATCAGGCTCTAGATGTAATAAAGACTAAGATATTTGACAACTATACCCTATCAGTGCCTACTCAACTTGATTGGGCCAGACAGTTGGAACATGTGCTAGAATGTTACAACTTCGCAACAGAGCCAGATGATGAGGATGAGAATCCTCGTAGTGTCAAAATCCCAGAGTCAGAAGGGACTCACGACGTTGATGGACTGAAACTAGAAATTCCCGCTATCACAGAACCTATCAAGAATAAAAAGATCAATATTGGCACATAAACAGAACCAAAGTTTGCCTCTATTGGAGACTATTGGGATGATGAAACAGTAGGACACATCACATATCTCTTACATTATTATCAAGACTTATTTCCCACTAAGTTCACAGAGATGAAGGGAATAGTAGGAGATTTGGGAGTCATGCGCATACCATTGAAAGAGGATGCTAGGCCAGTTAAGTAGCATCCATATAGATTGAATCATCGCTATAAAGAAAAAACTTAAGGATGAGATTGATAAGATGCTAGCAACATGCATCATTGAACCAGTAGAAGAGACTGAATGGGTTAGTCCCATGGTCATGCAAGGAAAGAAAACCAAAGGAGAAATCAAGATTTGTGTCGATCTGTGCAAACTCAACGACGCATCGCTTCATGACCCATTTCCAACACCTTTTACTGATGAAGTTTTAGATAATGTGGGAGGACAGAAGATCTATTCATTCACTGATGGCTTTTCAGGCTATCACCAGATAATAATCCATTCAAAGGATTGACATAAGACCACCTTTGTGACAGAATGGGGCTCATTCCAGTACACGGTAATGCCCTTTGGTCTTAAAAATGCACCAGCTATCTTTTCTAGAGTAGTAGTTGTTGTATTTAAGGAATACATTCATAAATTATTAGAAGTCTATTTTGATTATTGGATTGTATTTGGATTAATCAAAAAACACATAGGATATTTAAGGCTCATGTTAGAGAAATGTAGGCAATATGAGATTTCTCTTAACTTGAAGAAATGTATATTCCGTGCGCCATTTGGTATTTTGTTGGGTCATATTGTTTGCAGACAAGGCTTGATGGTAGACCCTGCAAAGATTTCCATCATTGTTAATCTTCCAGCACCCAACTTATTCAAGCAATTGAGGACAGTTCTCGATCATACCGGGTACTATAGAAAATTCATCAAAGGCTATGCAAAGATCACAACACCTATGGAAAAGCTGCTAAAGAAAGAAGTGAAATTCCTATGGAACGATGAATGCCAGAAAAGTTTAGACACTCTTAAAGAGAATATGGTTACAACACCCATCTTAGTATTTCCAGATTGGAACAAGCCATTTCATGTACATGTGGATGCATTTGGCATCGCATTGGGGATCGTCTTAACCCATCCAGGAGAAGGAGGTATCGATTACCCTATCGCGTACTCATGCAGAAAGCTATCTATCACAGAAAAGAACTACAAAACCACATAAAGAGAAGGATTAGCTATGGTGTATGCTCTACAGAAGTTCAGGAACTACCTGTTGGGTGCCCCATTCAAGATGTTCACTGACCATTCCGCTATAAAGTACTTGGTCAATAAACCAGTATTAGGAGGAAGGATCTGTAGATGGTTACTCTTATTTCAGGAGTACGATTTTGAAATTATTGTAAAACCAAGAAAATTAAATGCCAGACCTAATCATCTATCGTGAATAGACTCAGTAGAAGAACCAAGTAATTTAGAGGACAATTTTTCAGATGTGCAATTGTTTTCTATCCAGATCCCAGATGAGTATTACACTGATATTATTCACTTTCTCACTATAGGGTGGGCACCTGTTGAGTTTACTAAGCAACAAAAGAAATAGTTAGTTGTGAAAGTAGTAGACTTCAATTTGATCGTGGGACATTTATATAAGTTAGGTCCAGATGAATTCTTGTGCAGATGCATTATGCCGCACGAGAAAGAGGCCATTATCAAAGAAGCACATTCAGGTGCCACAGGAGGTCATTTCGCAGGAAAGCCAACTACTCAGAAAATCCTAGCTGCAGGATTATGGTGGCCTACTTTGTATAAAGACACTAAGGAGTTTTGCAGATGCTGTGATATCTGCCAGAGGGTAGGAAAACCTTCGCAAAGAGATGAAATTCCGTTGCGACCACATATTACGTTACGGGCATTTGACAAGTGGGCTATAGATTTCGTGGGTCCTATCAACCCACCTGGGAAAGGAACTGGTGTGAGATACATCATCACAGGAACATAATACCTCACCAGATGGGAAGAGGTAAAAGCAGTAAGGAATTGTGATGCTGCTACAGCTGCACAGTTCATTTTTGAAAACATCATAAGTAGATTTGGATTTCCATTAATCTTGATGAGTGATCAAGGCACACATTTTCTGAACCGCACTATTGAGGCCTTGACGAAGGAATTCCAAATCCAGCACCATGAGAGCACTCCCTACCATCCTCAAGCTAATGGTATGGTGGAGGCCTTTAACAATATTCTAGAAAATTCTCTTACTAAGATCTGTAACAGCCAAAGAAATGATTGGTACCTCAGGGTTAATGTTGTATTATGGGCTTATAGGACTACATGCAAGAAAATTACAAGACACACACCTTTCAGCTTGGTGTATGGACAAGAGGCTGTTATGCCTATGGAATATCTTATTCCCAGTTTAAGAGTTGCTCAAATTACCAGGATGGCTGATACAGACACAATGAATGAAAGACTAGCACAGCTGCTTGCTTTAGAAGAAGACAGATTCATTGCAGGATTTCATCAGAAAGTGCAGAAGGAACGAGAGAAAGCTTGGCATGACAAGCACATCAAAAACAATATTTTTAAGACAGGAGACTTAGTGCTCCTCTATGACAGTAAGTTTGTTAAGTTTCCAGAGAAGTTTAAGACGCATTGGTTGGGGCCATATCAGGTTCAGCAAGTTACAAATGGAGGTGTCGTTCAACTCAGCAAACTGAATGGGGAGATTCTTCCCACTTTGATTAATGGCAGTAGGCTTAATCTTTATAGTGATAGCCACTCCAGCTCCCATCCCTAACTTAGATAGTTTATATGTGCAGATGTCCAGTGTAGTTGAAAGGAGGCATCGCACCGGTAATTAGTCTACACCCCTTAAAAAAAAAATTATAAGTATGAGGAATCACATCAAAAAAGTGTATGTTGTGCAAGTCATAGGATTCTTGCGGATTTTTGAACGTTGCGGTGTTCATGCCGACACTTTGGTTTGAGACGATGTGGTGTGGAATCGCAGCGATGTGATGTTCCCTGTGCCACGTAGATGATTTTGAAAAGGGATAGAGGGCTAGTCACTTCACCTTCTGACAAGCAGTTAATCCAGATACGATAGCTATACGTTGCCCTATATTTGGAAACAGTATAATGATTTGTCCAGATTTCATAAATCTTCGATGAGACCGGCGCATGCACGCAAGTTTCGAGGGAAATTTGATCGGATTTTCAGCAATTAATGAGGATCGAAATGATGGGTGTTGTCTTTTCCATGCAATTAATACCACCGATGGGTCTAGCCAAATGACCGTTGCTTCAAATATTATCACCTTCGTTATAAATTCAGAGATCATTCATCCAGAAGGGTTACTTTTGCGATTTCTGAGAGTTATAGAGCAATTTCAAGAGTTTTCCCTGAGAAGAGATACTTCAGTTACAGAGTGCTGGTTTTCCCCAATTTCGCAGCCATTGCTAGTTCAGAGTATTGCACCAGGTGGTGTATGTCCAAGACAGAACCTTTAGAAGACATTGTGCAAAGATTCCAGCGTGGTGGCCTCCTATCTGTTATGACGACGTCGCCCAAGGTTGTGAAATTAGGTACATCACAGGTCAGACAGCCGCCAAGGATGAGGAGTCAAGCTCAGATAGTAGAAGAGTCCAGCCTAGAGCAGGAGGAATAAGTTCATATGGCAACAGAATACATCATGCCACGAGTTGAGGACACACCAGAGGTAACCATTCCCAAGGGTGCTAAGTTTCCTGTTCCCCTACCGCTGATTGATTCTCGTGTCAAGGAAGATGGAGATCTATTAGGATATGCCATTGTTCTCAAATTTATAGACTATAACCTTGGAGACAGTAAGACATATCCTCAGTTTCGGCTGGATTGGTATCTCATGATTTAGAGGAAGCCGAGGACTAACGCAGATGAGTTTGTTCCTATGGAACATGTCCAGATTCTTGAGCAGTCAGGCTTGCTAAATTTGTTGAGAATACCACATTTTGGACGAGGTGCAGAGGTTAATGCCATGGTGCGCGTGCTACTTTCTTGTGTACATGGAGGTTACCTCTAGCTAGGTAATAGGGTTGATCTGAATTTCGATCTGATACACCGCATCACCGGGCTGTCCAAGACTAGTAAGGACCCTTAGACACATATATCAATTAAAAGCAAGGATTCCAAGCTACCAGAAACCCTAGTTAACAAGTATAAGCTATAGAGAGGAGGTCGGGCTTATGACCTCACAACACTAGCAGATGATACACTCAGATTTATAGCCAGTCTGCTTGTAGGTAGACTGTTAACCAAGGTTCGACCAAAAGAAGTCACAGGATCAGTAATTCACCTTGCCATACAAGTCGCGGAAGGTGAACAATTTAATTGGTGTTTATTCTTATTAAATATTTTTCTTCAAGATTGTTTGACAGCACAGGACGAGCCGAACCATCCCTTCCATTTCTCGTGGCTGCTTATATTATGTGCATTCGTCGAATGGAAACAGCCGCCCCATACCCAGTTTCTACAGCTACGAAGTGGTGAGCCCAGAGGCGCGCGCTATGCAAACTTATGGGAGAGCAACAGCCTAGCCAAGAAAAAGATCAATATGATAGTATTCTATGAATACTATAAACTGTTGAAGAGAGTCATCCAGGAGACACCGCAGATCAGCACAGAGATGGTGGACATGTATGATAATCGGCTTGAGTTCATGGCAGATAGCCATACAATTTACCTAAGGCCAAAAGGGTCTAGAATGGATAACTGGGAAAATGGTTCATTCAGGATGACAGCGCAGGATATAGAATATGTCATCAAAGACTTTGATGAAGAGTGGAAGAAGGCATTAGAATATGCCACATCACTACCACCAGGTACCGCACAAATAGACCCATAGGACAAAGGAAAAGACAAAGTGGCGTCCCAGATGAAAGATACAGCAGAAGTGCCACCAATGGCACAAAAGAGGAAAGATGCAGAAGAGGTGCCACTAGGGGCACCAAAGAAGAAAAAACAAAAGCCTCAAAGCAACCTACAGAGACTGCACTAAAGGAGGATGACTATGAACTCATTGCAATGATATTGCAGGACGCGATGTGGGACTCATTTTAGGAGGTCATGTTGTGACATCTGCAGGGATGTGAGAAGACATCAAATCAGTAATAAATGAAGATAGTTAAAATTAGTAACCGATGGCACTTAGGGAAGTGACATGTAATGATGGATTATCCGACCATCAGGTTGGAAGAATTGACAACAAATTCAGGTAGTTAACGCATCATTTGGTCATGATGATCCTGTTGATATGATAATGACGAGTCTGAGTTGATTTGGAACTATAAGAACAAGCTCAACATGGTCGAAAGACACCATTGTGAAAAAATGAGTTGAGTTGCAGAGCTCCTCAATTTTAGAGCGAGTTGATAAGTATAGAGAGGGTACTTGAACAGTAAGTTTTCAGAGGAATTTGTGCAGCATGTAAGGTAACCCATATATGATAGATATTTCCAGCGAGCGAGATTCACCAAACAGACCATTCACAATTATGGAAGAAGTATCCAGTATGCACGTTGTGTCATCGACGGTGCCAAAGGGGAAGATGAAGGCACATAATCCTAGCTCTCTGGTACCATAGAAGTGTTGAAATATTGTAACTTTGAAGAATATTCTATATGTATATTTTTGTGGTCCTCAATGGTCCTACTAGGAGAACCACTTGTATTACATTGTACCTCGATGCTCCTAATCAGAAGAACTAATAAGATTCATGAGGTAGTCCCCTCTAATTGTAAAGGTGGGTCATCAACACCCTAGTGTGGTTACTTGAGCCTACATGTGTAACTCGAGCCTACATGATTTAACTGGAGCCTACATGTCGAATGAGTTAACTTAAGTGAACAGATGAATATAAATAGAGGTGTAGCGCTCCTCATTTGTAACACACACTCTTACTTGAGTAGCGCACTTGTGGAGGAGAGAAGTAGCTAGAGAAGGAGGTGGATCAGGTTTTTGATCTCCTTCTTGGTTTTACCTTTTTACCTTTTTGGGGCATCTATATTGAGGAAGCTTTTGCTGGGTTTTTCCCTTTAGGGTTTTCCTAGGATAAATTTTTGTTGTTCTTGTGATACTATTTCTTTCAGTGATCCTATTTATATGCTTTTGTTATGGAAACGAAATGAAATACTGATGCTTTAGCTAAGCATATAAAAATTTAACATGGTATTAGAGCTAACCTAAATAGGACATATTTCACAAGCTATAGAAGCTAGGGATTCTTACTTTTTGGTTCTCTCTCCACAATCGATCAGCAAAAGAAGGCTAGGTTGACTCTCCATTGAAGGGTGCATATTTCTGTCGAAGCAGAATTCGATTCTGAGCATTTTCAGCTTTCGGTGCGGGAAATTAGGGCTTCTTACTGAAGAGGAATTTTTGAGTGTGCCTAGCATAGGATTTATCTCCTCATAAAAATTGAAGTTTAGAGACCTGGATCAAGATTTTGGGTTGGGTGAAACTCTGGGAAAGTCAAACCCTAGTTTGACCCGAGCTAGAAAAACCCTAAATACTAAAACTGCTACATTTTGGTACATTCGCTATATATCAATATTGATGAAGGATCAGGAGTTGAAAATTGTAGAGGCCGAAGAAACAATCCTGATGTACACTGTGTCCAAAATTTTTCCTCAGATTCGCTATATTCTAGGAGATATGATCCTTCAAAGTTAGGGTTCCATCCTCCTCTAGAATTCATCCCTAAACAGGACACCTGGGGAAAATTGCTATAGCGTGGGCTATAGAGGTCCAAATTAAATTACTGAAGATGTTCCAGAAATATCACAGAATTTAATTTTTGTGGTCCTAATTTCAGAACCAGAAGATGAAACAGTGACATGTGGCAAGCTGCACAACTTCACTGTTCTGAACAGTCCTGTAACAGGTCACCTTGGGAAGAGGATCATAAATCCCAATTGGTGAAACCAATTCTGATGAAACCTATGGTTTTGGATCAAGGACATGCGAGGTTAAATCAGTATGACATTTCAGACATAGAGGAGCTGTGATTTTGGAGATATAACAGAAGTAGTGACAAGAATTTCTGCATAAGAAATTGGAAAACTAGGGCTTCCTATTCCGAGAGCTTTCCTCCACTGTTTTCAGAAAAGGAGTACATTGGAAAGCTCCATTTGAAGAGATATATCCTTCTATACAATCATATCTAAAAGATTCCAAGTTTTTAAAATTAGGGTTTCTTTGACAAACCCTAGATCAGCTAGCTCTGGAAGCAGGACAAACACCTCAAATCGGTAAGATCTAATCTTTTGCTATTTGAATTTGAGGTTCTCATTTCAAAGTGATCTATCACATCAGCTTGATGATAAGCTTGGTAAAGTTGACAACTTCCAAGAATGGAAGTATTTGATCTCTCTGAAGAAAATGAATTGGACACCTACATGAGTAGAGAGGTTCCAATTCCATACAGAGATGAGGCTCAAAGCCTTACACAAGAAGAAATTGATCAAGGCCAAAAAGAACATTGTTGATTCAATCACGGATCAACTTGTACCACAAGTGTCTTCCCTAAAGACACCAAAGATGTTTGATTCCTTGATCAAGATATTTGAAGATAAGAACTTAAATCAGAATATGGCTTTGAGAAAATAGTTGAAGAATGTGAATATCTAGAATGCAGAACAACTTGAAGTGGTAGAAGAAGAAGTGAAGAATGCAGAAGTGGTGATAGCCACCTTGAATGGCCTCCCAGGATCATGGGATTCATTCATGCAAAGAATGTATGCCAGAAGGAAGTAATTGCTTTCATCTCAACTCATAAGAAGAGAAGAAGAAGATGGGAGCAATTGAAGATCAAGCTCTCACCATTCAAAGAAGATCCCTCAAGCGACGAGGAATATGAAGAACTCAATTCTTGAAGAACCTCTTATTCATCTTATCATTTGGATAAGAAATGATGATTTCATGAATGAAGAAGATGATAAAGCAGAATGATCAAGATGGAGTCTACCCACGAAACAAATAAAATATAAGTTTTCAATTGTCATTTCATGATATTGTTTTGTTACACATTTGATTATATTCATTTGATGTGTTATGCATAATAGATTGTTTGCATTAATGACTGTATACTACTAATATGCATGTGATGGGTAAGTATCTCATGGTGCTATACAACTCTCCATTGCTACTTATCAAACCTCTTTGCTGACATATTGGATTAGTGCACAATCTCAATTATGTCATGGTAGAGATGGAAGGCATCTAGAAAGTTTATGTGAGATATGGATGAATGTTGTATTGACTAAACAATTGCATGATGCATAATAATTTGTCGTTATGCATATGTTTTATGAAATAGTTCTAACCATGCAACTGGTGCATTTGAATTTTAGGAAAGGCCCTGTACAACCTCCTACAAGAAAAGAAGGATGAGACTTGTTCCGAAGAACAAGTGATGACAATTCAAGATTCACTCCAATAAACATGAATCTGAAGCTCCCAAGGCCAGAGACACCATGACAGAAGAAAGAGCTTCAGAGAGTGGTAGATCCACCTTGAAGGATGAAGATCACCATGGGTACAAGAGATAACTCAAGATGAAGAAAAGAATGCTATGATCAAAGAATAACAGTTGATCATGGGGAATGATGTATACGATATGATTTTGAGACATAAAGGGAAGTACATAGTATCTTCCATGTGGATCTACAAGAAAAAGTGTACAAATCAAGGTTCGTGATTTTCCTCAGAAAGAATAGACTATGACATGACATACTCTATTGACCAGTATATATCAAGTAGAAGACTTTAGGGGGAGTGAATACAGAAAATTATATCTAAGTTTGACATGGTATGACATGATGGATAGCTTCGTGATGGATCGAGACTTTACCAAGAGTAAAGTGGGTTCCAACCTTCAAGGTTGAATGCAGAAGACTAGGATATGTTGATGACCTGAGAAGACAAACTCATAGAATATGTTATGATAATAGAATGATGTTTTAGAATGTGGTATGTTCCAAATGGATTTGAAAGATAAGATATGTTGCTGATAGAAGTAAGGTAAGACTTATGGCTAGAGTTTTCTATCAGAAAGAGGGAATTAATTCTAATGAGACACTTACTCTAGGAAGCAAGGTACACTTCCGTCAAAACTATCATGGTAGTTTCTTCCATGATGAAGTAAAGACAATCCTTCCTTAATGGTATGATTGAGGAAGAGTTTTACATTGAATATTCATGAGGATTTGAAGTTGAAGATAGATGGAATCAAGTATGCAAGTGGAAGAAGGCCCTCTATGGCCTGAAGCAATCTCCCAGAGCTTGGTATGGAAGAATAGATAGTTTCGTGATGAGCATGGGCTCTTCCAAGAGTAAAGTCGATCCTAACCTTTCCTACAAGGTTGTAGAAGATGAACCTATCATTCTATTACTATATTTGGATGACTTATTCTTGACAGGGAATGAGAAACAGATCATGGAAAGCAAGAAGAAACTAGCAGAAGAATTTGAGATGAAAGACCTTGGGTTAATGCATTATTTCCTAGGTCTGGAAGTATGGCAAAGTTTAGAAGGAATCTTTCTCAACCAGGGAAAGTATGCGGAAGAGATATTGAAGAGATTCAATATGTTGGAATGCAAAGTCATGGCCACACCCATGGACTCCAACCTGAAGCTGTGTTGTGCCCCTGCTCAACATCCTTTAAAAAACATATTTCATCAAACAAAATCCCATTTTGTTTTGATGAAATGTTCAAATTTTAAAGGGGAAAATCTAATGAATTATCAGCTACTTAAAAGGTGGTCTTCTGTGAGCTACTGATTCAGCGAAATTCTATATTTTAAAACAACCTTTGTAAACTATATTAGATTAATGAAATCACTACTATGAAGTTATTGTTTTGGGTAGATTTATACTAGAAAAAATCAAAGGATGAGTATTAATGATTCCCATACCTGTTATCGTCATCCTAGTCTTGCATCTTATCCAAAACATTATAAATTCATTTTATTGTTTGATTTTGTTACTATAATTATTTATAAGGTTACGATATTGCTACAGTTGATCTTGGTATGGTATATTACATTATTATGGATTTCATGTGTAGTCTGATTAACGGTTATCAATGGTCGGATCTTTATAACTCTGATAAAGCCTAGAGTGTCGAAGGACAAATGTCTTACGTGCTATATCCTAAGTTTACCTTTTGAATTTCAAACCATCGTTGATATTATTTGTTTATGTCGATTTTGATATGGTTTATATTCCAAAGTCCAGTTTCGACGTGATGGCTTGTATTATGTTGTATTGTCTGCCACCTTTGAAGGGTAAGTCGAATCTACGGTAAGGGTGATATGTATTATGGTGTATCGTCATATCAAAATTATGTCGTAGCCTCCATTCTGATCCACCTGTTGTGAAGTCGATATGCTATCATGACACTGGTACTGAACCCTGTCCATCACGTTTAAGTCCCAGTACTTGTCCTCCATCGTGGCTTCCTGTCAATGGAACACCTGTTTCCTATACAGCGAAGGGCCTCATATCATTAATGCCAGTTAAATAATGATAACATGAGTTATCTGGAGTCTTCGACCGTCATTCCACATTAATCGATTACCTCTCTGAGCGATAATGTCTTCTTTTATGCCGAACTTGCAGGGGTGTAGTCTGCGTTTGTTCATGGCTTATTTTTCTTATCACAAGGTCAAGTTTCATTGCTTGTTCTTGCTCAGTCTTTATCCGTAGTGCTCGTTCTCTAATTTGCTGTCTTGTGTCGAGCTGTGGTATTTGTTTTGGGTGCAGTTACATTCCTTGACGTAATTAGTAATGTCGCCAGTAGTGAGGGTCGAGCCCTGCGAAATGACATTTCTGGATTCGAACCTTGAGCTGTCAGCAAAGGTTGAGGCTATTGGGTGGTTGTCGTTCATAAGTAAATTCTCTGATTCGAACCCCGAAGTCACAAGGGTTTTCGCTCTCTCTCTGGTTGATTTTTAGGCAGAAGTGGGTGATCTCCATTTTCGGGTGGACGAGTAGTCAGTGGCGGTTGCCACTGGCCTGTCACTGATCGGTGAGAGATGGTTTAAATATAAGAGGATGGATATTACTGAGTGGCGGTAGCTCCTAAAGAACCCTGGTCAAGAATTTTTGTTCCGCAGTGGAGTAGCTCGCAAGTACTTCAAAAAGGAGTGGCGCCCTGTTCTGGATTTGATCCACAGATACCTGACTTGTGAAGGCCGCTTGTCTTCAGCGTACGTCTATCATCTCAGGCTCATGTATGCATTTATAAGTTTCCCGCTAAACTTACCCTATTATTTGTTGCAAAGTCTATTTAATATGTCTGCTGCCATTAAAAGGGGTCCTAAGAATGTTAGTCATAGTCTCTTTCACCATGGCTTAGTCCGTATGTTAATTGATAAGGAGCTTCAGAAGTCAAATCGGTCCTGGGATGAGTTCATCGAGTCCAATGGCTTTTCCTCTTTTTGCCATTGCCAGTTTGACAACCCTGAGGAATGCAACAAGCATAAAGAGCCGAGTCCAGTCTCAGTCCCTTCTTTACGTAAACCCCTGTCTAACCCTGGCCGTATGAGTCCTGAACCTTGCCATGATCCTATGTCTACTCCAGTGAGAAGCGCTGATACTCCTTTGGTTTCCAAACGTGTGAGGATATTTTCATCTCTGTCACCGATTACGCCCCAAAACAATATTGATAAAATTGGCAGTTGTGGACGAGACAGACTGAAAGCCAAGTTGGTAGGAAGATTCACAAGGAGCATGGAAAAAGGTAATATTGTCAAAACCCCCATGACTGATAATGTTCAGGTTGAGACTGTTGTCTTAGATGATGAAGAAACAGATCTTCCACTGCCTGTTAATGATAATAATGTTCATCCTGAGTTCGTTTCGAACCTTGTTAATGAGAGTCCTCCTGTGATTGGTAAAGATGCTCCTGTGTGTGATAGAGACGCTCGAGTGGATCATGTTATTGATCATCCATTTAAAGAGAAGTCTGTAGAGACAAGCTCGCCTGTTTTTCGTGAAGTTGGGGATATGATGCACCCATTGTTTGTGAATTGTCTCTTAGACAAAATATGCAGGATGGAAGAAAGGATGAACAAAGTTGTATCCAATCACGATTTGATGGAGGCCGATAATTTGAAGTAAAAGGAGAAAGTGGACTTGAGTGACAAGCATCTCGTGTGTCTGAAAAACCATAAGAATAAGTTAATTAGAAGGGTTCTGAAATTACAGAGTGAGAATGATAAGAATGAAGAAAAGCTTCGGGAGCTTAATGCTCAAGTTACGCTTATGCAGTTTAAGGGTCAGTCACCGAGTCAGTCGTGTGGTGTGAACATCCAAGTCTTCAACGCACCTGTAAATTTGTAATGTCTTTCGGTGTATTTGCTATCAGTTTCATATTTTGAAGTTTTGATGGATTGACGATCAAGTTATCTCTATACAGGTACTGATTTGTTTTATTTCTGTTTATTATATAGTATTTGTCATTTCGATTTTTGCATGTGTGCTAATTATATCACTTTCGTGTGTTGCATTGCAGGCGATATGGTTGTTGTTCTTGTTCAGATTTTGATGACTGTCTATTTTTGGATGATCCCCCACATTGATCGGAACAAATCAACTATCAGGCTTCCCAGGTGTTGTTTCATTGTTGAGATTTTCGATTTTCATGGATCAAATCTTTACCATTTCTTGGCGTTTTTACGTATATGGAAAAATGACATGTCTTACTTGTCATTTTTAAGGGAAATTGGTTAGAGGGTTCGATTTTGGCTATCTCTAGTTTGTAGGACTATTTATTTTTGAATATTACATGTATTTAAGGGGAGATAGCATGTGGGATAGGGGGTCGATAGTTTGGGGAAAAGAGACAACAAAAATGCGGTTTGATCTTTTGTAACTGGAGACAGCTTCCTGTCAGCAGATAAATCTTTAAACTGGTGATAAATTATATATATGTTTACAGTTTTACACTTAGCACATGTGTATGCTATCCTTAGTCTTGTTACTGTTTTTCTATATTATGCATGTTTGTAATAATCTCTTTTATGAAATTATGCAAATATATTATGTTTTTGGCTATTGACTTATGCTGATTATCGATCTGTTAATGGATGCCATGTTGTAAATTTATGACTGACATCGTTACGTACGTGGTTTATACGTTTATTGTATGATTTTGATGGTTTCTAAATTTATTCCGAAGATTTTCAAGATTAATGATAGTCCTGTTAGCAGATCTGATTTCAGTTTAAATTTCGCATTGCTCCTGATCAGGATAGTACGTAGGTTAGGATAATATGTTTTTTTCTTTTCTGTTTATTATATCGTTAAAAATCTATTTCAAACAGATGTTTATATTCATGTTATATGCTGGTTATTCTTTTGATTATTGATTAATGTACAGATGTATATACTGTATCTTATTTATTAATCAAGCTTGTTAATAGTTATTTAATTTTCTATCTTTATTAACTGATTTAACTTAGTTGATTAAGACTGTAATTAATAACATTTATTAATTTGCACAAACATAGATATGTAACTGATAGATAACCAGTAGTGTTAGATCTATCTCTTAGATTTTTATACAGTTAAACCTTCAGGCTAACAGATCCTTTAAACCTGTCGGGAACAACCATCCCAAATAGCTTGGAGCCTATTTTAAGGATCCCGATCTGGGTTGTCTCCCCCGTTGCGTGCATAGTCATGTACGCTTCGTCAACAATGGCGCTAGAAGGAGGGCCTGAATAGGCAAATGGCTGATGAAGACAATCCTGTAAACAAAGTTAATCAGCCTATCACCCCTCAAATACAGTCAACTGCACAACCACGCTCTCACCGTTCATCACGAGTGAATGAAACCCCAGTGAGCGACTCTGTTCAAAATCTGATCTCTCAGTTCAACTCTCCCGGTATTCACCTACCTGAAGAAATTGACCAGCCATAAACGACTCTCGTATAATTTTAACAAGGGCTTATTCGAATCTCATTGGGCGCCATCCCACTAAAATTACCTCTTCCATATATTACCCATCCTCGTACTCGTCATCCTGAACCTGCTTCGGGAGAACAAGAGAAGTCTTTAGGTGCCATTCTCGATCTTCAAATACAACAATCTCCAACAAGCACCAATCAACCTTCCTCTTCTTTAGGACCACCTGCTTCAGGAGGGTCTGGTCAAACACCATTACCACCTCATTCACCTCCTTGTATTCTTCAAACACCACCTTCACTGCCTCCAACTCCAAGAAACATGGTAGGTGTAAATCCCCCAAACCCTAATGATAATATGCCATGGTTAGCTCAGGATGTAGTGGCTGTCCCAGGTGATCAACATCCTTTACCTAAGCATCCTGAGAAGCTGTTACCCAATTTCAACCCTGAGTCGAAAGAGCCAGCGAAAGATCATGTGAAGAAGTTTATGTTAGCTGTTCGGGTCCTAGATGTTGAATATGAAGATGTAGTCTGTTGGATTTTCCCTTATACATTTGAGGGTAAAGCTTTGACGTGGTATTTTTCACTTACATTTGGTTCCATTACCAGCTGGAATGAATTCAACCTTGCTTTCATGAACAAATTTGGAGATGACAAGACCCCAGCTGCCTTGGTATTAGAATTGTCTCGAATTCGCATGGAAACCAAGGAAAAGGTCAAAGATTTCAACCAACGATTCCTTACTCTAAGAAATAGGATCCCTGCTACTTCAAGGCCAGCTGAGGATGTCACCATTGAGTTTTACACTTCAGCCTTGCCTGTGTCAATGGCCATGTTTGTCAGACAAAAGGCCAAACTTACCCTTGTTGAAAATTTTGATGAAGCAATTAAGGTTGAGAAAGTTATGTCTGCCATAAAGGAAAATCCTGGAGTAGACACAGATGCTGCATCTTCTTCTTGAAAGAAGACTGACAGTCCTACCAAGAACACAAACCCTGAGAAAAAAGGTCAGGATTCATTAGACCTAGATAGCCTACAAAGAGTTATTAAAAAACTGTCTAATGAAATCATTGAATTAAAGAAAGGCACTTCTGAAAACACTCCTCCTAAGGAACCACCTAGACAACCTTTTAGAAGGCCATTCCCGAATACAGCTCCCAGACAGACTCCACCGTCTGAAGCTAATAGTGTTGATGAAATTAACAGTTTCCTCAAGCTATTAGTTTCAGGTCTAGAAACATCATCTGAAAAAGAAACTCAATCTTCAGGACAGAGTTTTGAAGGCACTCAAGATAAATATAATGACACAGAAGATAAACCTCCTCAAGTTATCAGCCACTTCTGGGATACGTCAGAACTGATTGATGATGAAGATGTAGGTGTTGTCAATGTAAACCAGCATCAGTATAACACTAGAAGCAAGAAATATCAACCCTTAGGGGAACCTTCCACAGCTGTTACAGATAATAGTTTAGCTGCACAAACAAAAACTCAACCTGCAAATAGTAAATCTGCACCATCTCTTGATTTAGAATACGATCTGATTGAAGATTTAAAGAAAATCAAGGCCAATATCTCCATCTATGAACTACTTAAGTTACCAGTGATTAGGGATAAAATGATGCAAGGGGTCTCTCCAACTAAAAGTGGAAAAACTCCTTCAAGTCAAAACAGCTCTGCTAACACTAAAGATAACCCAACAAAATCTTCAGTCAATGCATCATCCATAGGAAAGAAATCCGATTCTATAACTCCACCTTTTTTACTTACGTTTGAAATATGCAATCGTAAAGTGCACAACTGCATGATAGACTCAGGGGCCTCCAAAAATGTTATGCCATACTCTGTATGTAAAAAACTTAATGCTGTCCCTGTGCCTTGTGATACAAGTATTGTACAGCTTGACCGTTCAAATGTAAAAGTAATAGGTAAGTTGAAAGAGGTACTGATAAGGTTAGCTTCGAATCTTCAAGTCCATTTTATTATTGATATAATCATAGCAGACATCCTGGAAGCATATGGTCTATTTCTCAGTAGAGATTGGTCTGAGAAACTGAAGGGATATTTAGCTACTGATTGGTCACCCTTATGGATATCTCATAATGGTCGCCTGAATAAAATCAGAATTGATCGGGAACGCTACATGAAGCATACCATCACCGAATTGGATGATTCGAATGAACCAGTATTATTCACCGATACCATAATGGGAAACTATATGGTAGACTCTTTCTTTGGGGATTTCGAAGCTAAAACTTCATCAATAATAGGTGCAGAACAATAGTCTAAAATTTGCCATTTTTCACAAGTAACAGATGAAATTCCAGTCCCAAATGCGGCACACTTAGATCTGAACAATGGTCTTTGGTCTTTATATTTCGATGGATCTAAGTCAAAAGAAGGGGATGGTGCAGGTTGCTTGCTGATACTCCCCTATGGGAAAAGATATTTCATTTCCTGCAGGTTAGAATTCGAATGCACCAACAACGTGGCTAAATACGAAGCTCTGATTCAAGGGCTGAAAAAAGCAATTGACCTGGGAGCCAAAGCTTTGGTAGGGTTAGGGTACTCTGAGATAATTGTCAGAAAGATACGTAACACTATACACTGCATTGCTGGGCACCTGATAAATTATCAGGAAGAGGTATGGAATTTACTATTAGCATTTGAAGCATTTAACATAAGTTCCATCCCTCATTATCTAAATCAGGAAGCTGACCTTTTAGCTAATGTTGCTTCAAGGTTAATTCCATCCGAGGGAATGCTTGCTGATTCTTTCTTGGTTGAATTGCTTTTCAGACCTTCTATACCTGAAAATATAGCAAATTGGAGAGTCTTCGACAACGACGAGCAGTTGATCGATTTTCTGACTTTGAAGGATACTTTTAAGGATGCGGTCATTGACGAAATGACTCATGATGAGGATCTATATAATTTTGCGGTAATCCATAAGCCTTGCTCAATTCAGGAATCTCTCAATCAGGTTAGTGCCCTTCCAAGATCAGTAATCAAACTTGAAAAATTCTATGACTTGAAGGATTTAAAGCTGCAAGGAATTGTAAAACTAATAGCTCCATCATGCAATCTGACATTGTAAATCTAGGTACTGAACACAACCCTCAATGTGTAAATCTGGGTAGTACATGTACTGCCTAGGAAAAAACAGCCTTCGTTAAACTCTTCAATGAGTTCAAAGACATATTTGCATGGAAGTATGACGACCTGAAAACGTTTGACCCTAATATAATGCAACATGTCATTCCTATGAAACCAGAGGCTAAGCCTTTTCAACAAAAATTGAGGAAAATGCATCCTAGTCTAGAACCGGCTGTCAAGAAGGAGCTGAATAAACTCCTTGCCTCCAGAATAATTTTCCCAGTTCGGCATGCACAGTGGGCAGTGAATCTTTTACCCGTGAGAAAGAAAAATGGTGACATCAGGTTATGTGTCGATTTTCGAAACCTGAATAAGGTTTCAGATAAGGACAATTATCCTGTTCCTCCAATGGAGAAAATCTTGCAACAGGTCTCCGGATCTGAAATGTTTTCACTTCTAGATGGTTTTTCAGGGTACAACCAAGTGTTAGTATCCAAAGCTGACCAGTTGAAAACAACTTTTAGGACTCCTTGTGGAACCTATGCATATAGGAAGATGCCATTTGGTCTAATAAATGTCGGAGCAACATTCCAAAGGGCAATGGATATTGCCTTCAGAGGTCTGATCGGTAAGTTTGTTGTTATTTATCTTGATGATATTACTGTCTTTTCCAAAAACAGAACTGATCATTTAACTCATCTCAGGAGAGTTTTTGAGCGTTGCAGAAAGTATGGGATTTCTCTAAATCCTAAGAAATCTATCTTTTCAGTCACAGAAGGTAAGTTGCTAGGATTTGTTGTTTCTAAACAAGGCATCAATATTGACCCAGAACGTACCTGTGCTATATCACAGATTTCGATGCCTCACTCAAAGAAGTCTATGTAGTCGTTTCTTGGGAAGATAAATTTTGTTTCTAGATTTATTCCTGGGTTCACAGAAATTGTTAGGCCGCTTCAGAAAATGATCAAGAAAGATGCTGATTTTAAATGGTCTACTGATGAGAAGCAATCTTTTCATGACATCTTAAAAGCTATTGCTGAAGCTCCTACTCTAACTAGCCCATATTTTTCCAAACCTTTCATTTTGTATACGTTTGCTTCTGATTCTTCATATGTTGTTGTTCTGACGCAGAAAAACCAGGAAAATAATGAGGCTCCTATCGCTTTTACGAGTTCTGGTTTGAACGGTGCATAGTTGAACTACCCAGAAGTAGACAAGCAAGCTTTCGCTGTTTTCAAATCTGTCAAACATTTCAGGCCTTACTTGCTGAAGTCCCACACCAAAGTCATTGTACCATATTATGCAGTTAGAAATCTCTTGGTGCAAACGGATCTTGGTGAAAAACGAGCACATTGGGTCACAGCACTTCAGGAATACGACCTGGAAATAAAACATTTAAAGATTGTCAGGGGACAAGGACTCTGCAAGCTAGCAGCTGGGTCTGCGGACAGTTCTGAACCTGATCTGCACTTCTTTAGCGAACCTTCTTTATTTGAAATGGAAGTTTTTCCGATCTCTACTCCTCCTGATTCTTGGTATGATGATATTAAGTTCTTTTTATTGCATGGGAATGCTCCTGAACATTTAGACCCACACCATAAAAGATCTTTGAGATTGAGATCTGCCCCTTATCAGCTTATTGATAACATTTTGTTTAGAAAGAATTTCGAAGGAGTTCTCCTTCGTTGTCTAGAAAGAAATGAGGCTGATAATGTGTTATCTCAACTACATGCAGGACCAGCCGGAGGACACTTTAGCGGAGAAACCACTGCCCATAAGATAATTAAAGCTGGTTACTACTAGCCCACATTGTTCAAAGACGCATATGCTTTCACTAGGAAGTGTGAAGAGTGTCAAAGAGCAGGAGGTAGACTGAAGAAGGAAGCGTTACCCCTCCAGCCGGTTATTATCAAAGTCCCATTTCAACAATGGGGTCTGGATATTGTTGGCCCAATCACACTAGCTTCTTCACAGCAGCATAAATACATTTTGACAGCCACAGAATACTTCACTAGATGGGTTGAAGCCATCCCTTTGCGAGTAGTTAATTTAGAACAGGTGATATCATTCCTTGATTCTTTTATTATCACCAGGTTCGGTGTTCCTGAATCCTTGATTTTTGACAATGCAACTTATTTTTCTTCTATTAAATTAACTGAGTATGCATTGGAAAAGGGAATAAAATTAAAGTATTCAGCTAATTATTATCCCCAGGGTAACGGGTTAGCAGAATCTTCTAATAAAAATTTAGTCAAGATTCTGAAACATAAGGTGGTAAATCATCACAGGAATTGGCATAATGCCTTATCGAATGCCTTGTGGGCTAACAGAGTGACTCCCAAAGCTGCCATAGGAAACTCTCCCTTTTTCTTGGTATATGGCAAGGAAGCTATTCTGCCTCCTCATTTGTTCTTACCCTCTTTGCAGCTCTCCCAGTCAGTGCAGGAGACACCATGTTCTGCCATGGAACATTGAATTAACACCTTGCATAAACTGGAGGAAGATAGGGAGTTGTCTAGGAAAAGTTTGAAAAACACCAGCAGACCGTGAAGCATTGGTTTGATCTCAGAAAGTCGGTCAGTCGAGATTTGGAAGTAGGTGACTTAGTCCTGAAATGGGACAAGGAACACGAAGATAAAGGAAAACATATGAAGTTCCAATGCCTGTGGCCGGGACCATTTATTATTACAGAAAAACTTGGTCCTAGCACTTTCAGGTTGCAAACATTGGAAGGTGACATTGATAACCTTCCAGTAAATGGTCACCTGATTAAGAGATATTTTTGCTGATCCCCCTCAAGGGATTATCCTGTATATACCTGTGTGGTGTGCTTGCTTGATGGATTTTATTTTTTTTCCTTTTGATTTATTTACTGTTTTATTGTGTGTTGTGAATCTGATCAATTTATCAAACCTCAAACTGATGACTGATTTCAAGTTCTGTAATTGATCTGTAAATCGTGCATGAAGTCACTACTATCCTGGAAACTATCATTATGTTTTACTTCTTGAATAGAGAATGGTGTTCTCATCGTTCTAGATTTTACCAGAAACTTTTAAACCATGTTAATATTAATTAATTATATCAGTTTCTGCAAAGATTTTCCCAAAGGGATTAGGGAAGTACTTGGTAAAGTTATCTATTTAAATATTTTACGCCATCCCTTCTCGTAAAGAGGATTAGATTTGCCTCCCCATCTGCTAAGATAATTTCATTTGAGATTAACGATAATTACGTTCTAGACAAGGATGGACTTGAACATTTGCAAAAACAATATGAAGGATAGAAGGTCTCATAGCGAGCTGATCTGCTCAGGATCATAGGTTTGCATCTAGTAACATTGTCGTCTCCGGTCACCAAGCCTGGGAAATGACCCTTGGACAGAAAACTCTGAGGGATGAAAGGTCTCATCACGAGCCAGTTCATTTTACTATAATGCAAGCTGGTGACTGACATGGTTACTATCTGGTTACCAAGCCTGAACCATGGCCTTCATGACTAATAAAATCAAAAGAAGATAATGGTAACAGTTCACCCTGACCATAATTGTATATTTATAACTAGCAGATGGGATACTGGCATTCTGTGGGTTTTGAAGCAACCCTGTCGAGGCTATGGACGCCTGCTGGCAGCAGGGCCATGCTTGTGGTATTGAGATTTTATTCTTTAAAACAAAGCCATTTACTATCTTACTCTTTAAGGATTGATTTTTGTTAGAAACCTGATGTTTATCAAATGAATGACTGAAACTGTAATATTCTAGTAATTTTTAGAACTGTGAAATACTTGAATCTATTTGAGATGTTAAAATAGTGATCTTTGTATAATGGCTCATATTAAGGATTTAATTCCTTTGTTCGCATGATTTCAGGTCAAAGAACAGAGATAAATGTTCCGCCCAGCAAGTCGCCATCTGTTGTGCCCCTGCTCAACAGCCTTTAAAAAACATATTTCATCAAACAAAATCCCATTTTGTTTTGATGAAATGTTCAAATTTTAAAGGGGAAAATCTAATGAATTATCAGCTACTGAAAAGGTGGTCTTCCGTGAGCTACTGATTCAGCGAAATTCCATATTTTTAAACAACCTTTGTAAACTATATTAGATTAACAAAATCACTACTATGAAGTTATTGTTTTGGGTGGATTTATACTAGAAAAAATCAAAGGATGAGTATTAATGATTCCCATACCTGTTATCGTCATCCTAGTCTTGCATCTTATCCAAAACATTATAAATTCATTTTATTGTTTGATTTTGTTACTATAATTATTTATAAGGTTACGATATTGCTACAGTTGATCTTGGTATGGTCTATTACATTATTATGGATTTCATGTGTAGTCTGATTAACGGTTATCAATTGTCGGATCTTTATAACTCCGATAAATCCTTGAGTGTCGAAGGACAAATGTCTTACATGCTATATCCTAAGTTTACCTTTTGAATTGCAAACCATCGTTGATATTAACTGTTTATGTCGATTTTGAAATGGTTTATATTCGAAAGTCCAGTTTCGACGTGATGGCTTGTATTATGTTGTATTGTCCGCCACCTTTGAAGGGTAAGTCGAATCTACAGTAAGGGTGATATGTATTATGGTGTATCGTCAGATCAAAATTATGTTGTAGCCACCATTCTGATCCACCTATTGCGAAGTCGATATGCTATCATGACACTGGTACTGAACCCTGTCCATCACGTTTAAGTCCCAGTACTTGTCCTCCATCGTGGCTGCCTGTCAATGGAACACCTGTTTCTTATACAGCAAAGCGCCTCATATCATTAATTCCATTTAAATAATGATAACATGAGTTATCTGGAGTCTTCGACCGTCATTCCACATTAATCGATTACCTCTCTGAGTGATAATGTCTTTGTTTATGCCGAACTTGCAGGGGTGTAGTCTACGTTTGTTCATGGCTTATTTTTCTTATCACAAGGTCAAGTTTCATTGCTTGTTCTTGCTCAGTCTTTATCCGTAGTGCTCGTTCTCTAATTTACTGTCTTGTGCTGAGCTGTGGTATTTGTTTTGGGTGCAGTTACGTGCCTTGACGCAGTCAGTAATGGCGCCAGTAGTGAGGGTCGGGCCCTGCGAAATGACATTGCTGGATTCGAACCTTGAGCTGTTAGCAAAGGTTGAGGCTATTGGGTGGATGTCGTTCATAAATAATTTCTCTGATTCGAACCCCGAAGTCACAAGGGTTTTCTCTCTCTCTCTCTGGTTGATTTTCAGGCAGAAGTGGGTGATCTCCGTTTTCAGGTGGATGAGCGATCAGTGGCGGTTGCCACTGGCCTGTCACTGATCGGTGAGAGATGGTTTAAATATAAGAGGATGGATATTACTGAGTGGTGGCAGCTCCTAAAGAACCCTGGTCAAGAAGTTTCGTTCCGTAGTGGAGTAGCTCGCAAGTACTTCAAAAAGGAGTGGCGCCCTGTTCTAGATTTGATCCACAGATACCTGACTTATGAAGGCCGCTTGTCTTCAGCGTACATCTATCATCTCAGGCTCATGTCTGCATTTATAGGTTTCCCACTAAAATTACCCTATTATTTGTTGCAAAGTATGTTTAAGATGTCTACTTCCATTAAAAGGGGTCCTAAGAATTTTATTCATAGTCTCTTTCACCATGGATTAGTCCGCATGTTAATTGATACGGAGCTTCAGAAGTCAAATCGGTCCTGGGATGAGTTCGTTGAGTCCAATGGCTTTTCCTCTTTTTTCCATTGCTAGTTTGACAACCTTGAGGAATGCAACAAGCATAAAGAGCCGAGTCCAGTCTTAGTCCCTTCTTTACGTAAACCCCTGTCTAACCCTGGCTATATGAGTCCCGAACCTTGCCATGATCTTGTGTCTACTCCAGTGAGAAGTGCTGATACTCCTCTGGTTTCCAAACGCGTGAGGATATTTTCATCTCTGTCACCGATTACGCCCCAAAACAATATTGATAAAATTGGCAATCGTGGATGAGACAGACCGAAATCCAAGTTGGTAGGTAGATTCACAAGGAGCATGGAAAAAGGTAATACTGTCAAAACCCCCGTGACTGATAATGTTCAGGTTGAGACTGTTGTCTTAGATTATGAAGAAACAGATCTTCTACTGTCTGTTAATGATAATAATGTTCAGCCTGAGTTCGTTTCGAACCTTGTTAATGAGAGTCCTCCTGTGATTGGTAAAGATGCTCCTATGTGTGATAGAGACGCTCGAGTTGATCATGTTATTGATTGTCCATTTAAAGAGAATCCTATAGAGACAAGCTCGCCTGTTTTTCGTGAAGTTGGGGATATGATGCACCCATTGTTTGTGAATTGTCTCTTAGACAAAATACGCAGGATGGAAGAAAGGATGAACGAAGTTGTAGCCAATCGCGATTTGATGGAGGCCGATAATCTGAAGTTAAAGGAGAAAGTGGACTTGAGTGACAAGCATCTCGTGCGTCTGAAAAACCATAAGAATAAGTTCATTAGAAGGGTTTTGAAATTACAGAGTGAGAATTGCTTCGGGAGCTTAATGCTCAGGTTACGCTTATGCGGTTTAAGGGTGAGTCGTCGAGTCAGTCGAGTGGTGTGAACATCCAAGTCTTCAACGTGCCTGTAAATTTGTAATGCCTTTGGGTGTATTTGCTATCAGTTTCATATTTTGAATTTTTGATGGATTGACGATCAGGTTATCTCTGTACAGGTACTGATTTGTTTCATTTCTGTTTATTATATAGTATTTGTCATTTTGATTTTTGCATGTGTGCTAATTATATCACTTTCGTGTGTTGCATTGCAGGCGATATGGTTGCTGTTATTGTTCAGATTTTGATGACTGTCTATTTTTGGATGATCCCCCACATTGATCGGAACAAATCAACTATCAGGCTTCCCAGGTGTTGTTTCATCGTTGAGATTTTCGATTTTCATGGATCGAATCTTTACCATTTCTTGGCGTTTTTACGTATATGGAAAAATGACATGTCTTACTTGTCATTTTTAAGGGAAATTGGTTAGAGGGTTCGATTTTGGCTATCTCTAGTTTTTAGGACTGTTTATTTTTGAATATTACATGTATTTAAGGGGAGATAGCATGTGGGATAGGGGGTCGATAGTTTGGGGAAAAGAGACAACAAGACTGTGGTTTGATCTTTTGTAACTGGAGACAGCTTCCTGTCAGCAGATACAATCTTTAAACTGGTGATAAATTATATATATGTTTACAGTTTTACACTTAGCACATGTGTATGCTATCCTTAGTCTTGTTACTGTTTTTCTATATTATGCATGTTTGTAATAATCTCTTTTATGAAATTATGCAAATATATTATGTTTTTGGCTATTGACTTATGCTGATTATCGATCTGTTAATGGATGCCATGTTGTAAATTGATGACTGACATCATTACGTATGTGGTTTATACGTTTATTGTATGATTTTGATGATTTCTAAATTTATTTCGAAGATTTTCAAGATTAATGATAGTCCTGTTAGCAGATCTGATTTCAGTTTAAATTTCGCATTGCTCCTGATCAGGATAGTACGTAGGTTAGGATAATATGTTTTTTCTTTTCTGTTGATTATATTGTTAAAAATCTATTTCAAACAGATGTTTATATTCATGTTATATGCTGGTTATTCTTTTGATTATTGATTAATGTACAGATGTATATACTGTATCTTATTTATTAATCAAGCTTGTTAATAGTTATTTAATTTTCTATCTTTATTAACTGATTTAACTTAGTTGATTAAGACTGTAATTAATAACATTTATTAATTTTCACAGACATAGATACGTAACTAATAGATAACCAGTAGTGTTAGATCTATCTCTTAGATTTTTATACAGTTAAACCTTCAGGCTAATAGAGCCTTTAAACCTGTCGGGAACAACCATCCCAAATAGCTTGGAGCTTGTTTTAAGGATCCTGGTCTGGGTTGTCTCCCCCGTTGCGTGCATAGTCATTTACGCCTGTCAACAAGCTGTTAGCTGATGACTCATTAGAGTTAGTGGATGTGACTCACTACAAATAGATCATTGGGTCATTGAAGTACTTAACAAATACCAAACCAGATATTTGTTTTGTTGTGAACACTTTAAGTCAATATCTTGTTCGACCAAAACGGGTTCACCTAGTAGCTGCAAAACATGTGATGATATATCTAAAAGGGACTATAGACTTTGGTCTATACTATGATGGTAGCCATGAGTATATATTGTATGGCTACACAGATGCAGATTGGGCTGGAAGTATCTCAGATAGGAAAATCACATCAGGTATATGCTTTTGTTTGAGGTCTTCTATGAGTTCATGGTTTAGCAGGAAACAATCCAGTGTTTCTCTTAGCACGGTTGAAGCAGAATACATAGCAGATTGCTCTACTAAGTTGTGAAGCCATATGGTTTCAGAAGCTGATATCAGGTCTCTTTGACCCGAAGATGGACACTATAATGATTCTATGTGATAACCATAGTTGTGATGACAAAGAACCCTGTGTTTTGACGTAACATGTAGAAATCCGGTATTTCTACGTACAAGATAAGATGCAGATGATGATACTGTAGATGCAGATGATGGTGATTTAGTATTTCTATACTGAATATAGAGATGATGATGTTTCAGTATTCCCATATTGAAGATATAGATGATGATGATTTCAGTATTCCCATACTGAAGATATAGATGATGATGATTTCAATATTCCCATACTGAAGATATAGATGATATTTCAGTATTTACATACTGTAGATAAAGATGATGGTGATTCCATATTTCTATACTGAATATAGAGATGATGATGTTTCAGTATTCCCATACTGAAGATATAGATGATGGTGATTTTAGTATTCCCGTACTGAAGATATAGATGATGATGATTTAAGTATTCCCATACTGAAGATATAGATGATATTTCAGTATTTACATACTGTAGATATAGATGACGGTGATTTCGTATTTCTATACTGAATATAGAGATGATGATGCTTTTAGTATTTCTATACTGAAGATATAGATGATGATGCTTTCAGTATTCACATACTAGAGATATAGATGATGATAGTTCAGTATTCACATATTGAATATGTAGATGATGATGGTTTGGATGATGATGTAATGACGAATCCTTTGCCTCGAGTAGAGTTCGAACACTTTAGAGACAAGCTTGGTGTTGTTCAGAAAGACCTTCCTCGAAAGGGGGAGTAGTGATGTTGCAGTGGGATTGTATCATCCCTGGGCATTTTCCCTAAAGTGATCCAGAGACCTCGGTCCTCGAGAATGAAGAGGGATTGTATCATCCCAAGACATCTGTCCATAATAGATCCGGTGACCTCGGTCCTCGAGAACGTGGTGGGATTGTATCATCCCTGGGAACTTTCCCTAAAGTGATCCAGAGACCTCGATCTTCAAGAATGAAGTGGGATTGTATCATCCCTGGGAAATTTCCCTAAAGTGATCCGGAGACCTCGGTCTTCGAGAATGAAGAGGGATTGTATCATCCCGGGACATCTGTCCATAATAGATCTAGTGACCTCGGTCCTCGAGAATGTTGTAGGATTGCATCATCCTTGGAAATCATCCTAAAGTGATAGGGACTGTGGCTTCGGTCCTTGAGAATGTGGTAGGATTGCATCATCCTTGGACATAGTCCTAAAGTGACAGGGACTGATTCTCCCATAATAAATCCAATGGATTCGGTCCTCGAGAATGTGGTAGGATTGCATCATCCTTGGACATAGTCCTAAAGTGATAGGGACTGATTCTCCCGTAATCAATATGGTGGCTTCAGTCCTCGAGAATGTAGTAGGATTGCATCATCCTTGGACATAGTCCTAAAGTGATAGGGACTCATTCTCCTGTAATCAATCCGGTGACTTCAGTCGTCGAGAATGTGGTAGGATTACATCGTCCTTGGACTTAGTCTTAAAGTGATAGGGACTGATTCTCCTGTAATCAATATGGTAACTTCGGTTGTCAAGAATGTGGTGGGATTGTATCATCCCTGGACTTTAAGTCCAAAAGTGATCCAAATACTTTTTGTCTTTGAGTTGTGGATTGCAGGTTGTACCTGATGATGATGATGCCGTACTGATCGAAAGATCAGAGTATGATGATGATGACATACTGATTGAAAGATCAGAGTATGATGACATACTGATCAAAATATCAGAGTATGATGATGACGTACTGTTGAGGCTTGGAAAATCGTAGGCAACAATAGAAAGGGATTCTCCCCAGTCAACGTTCCCAACTAGCCCATGACTGTTTGGTATAGAGAATCCATCCGGTTTGCAGTCCGGCTTCCGTAGGTCAAAGTAACAAAAACAAAGGTTTTATCGATTGCGGCTCGGTCCAACGTGTATTTTTTATTTTTGACTTAAAGTATGATATGCACGTTCCTAATTAACAATGCAGGGTGATAAAGATGCAAAGAGTAGTCACAATGTGATGCGCAGGTTCTTACCTCTCGTCTTAGGCTCATAAGCATCCAGATCATGCAAGAAAATAAATACTAACTAAACTATCTCTAGAGAGCAGGGTATTCATTCATGAGTAATGCACCCCTGTTCATGTGTAATGGAAAATCACAGATAGTTGTTCTTATAACCAAACATATAAACATGAAGAAAAGTATATATGATAAGATAGCTCATCAACAGTTAAAAATTTCATTACTCATAGTGGAAAAGACGTCATAAAGGTACTGAAGAACATTCAGACAAGAACATAGGTTCAAGAAATTAGAACGCTTATACAGCTAATGAGGCACAGCTGAAAACAAAATAGTTCACATTCAACATTGCTCATTTAATCACATTGATACATTCCACTTTGCGCTTTCTCCAACAGGAAAAAGTTGCAGTTTCTAATTGTAAAACGAAATAGTTCCTCTTACAAGCAAATGGTTTACAAGTTTTTCTAGGGAAAAAGTCCCTTGGTAAATTCTAACTTTCCAGTATTTAAAATCAAATAGTAGATCGTTTGGGCTCCCCCCAAACGTGTGACTCTTCGGTTCTTCGAGTGTTTCATATCCCTCCTTTCATCTTTTCTTCGTATGCTTATGATCAGCTAAGTAACTGCTGGACCTTTCAGATCTGGGATTTTGTCGCTTTCGATTTTGTCTTTTCCTTCGCTTGTCTCCCTTGCGACCCTGCCGGTTTCGATTTGATTTTTTACAAAACTTTCAAGCTACGCCTTCACACCGCGGTCGCCCCTGCAATCAATTACTGTGCATCATTCATTGAAATGGCATTTTAAACGTTAACTTAAACCGCCTGAAATGGCTAATCCACAAGAAAACAGCCAGGTGCATCCCTTAATCTGATAATTTTAATAAACGGAAGAGTTTTGACTAAGCCTCAAGTGGGAAAGTTCTAAATCGAAAGCCGGAAGGATATCGACATCGAACGTGAAAAGTCTTTCTTAGTTGCAACGGTGGAAAACGAGAGGTTAAGGACACGCGACCCGTGGGTGGGAAAACTCTCAATCGGACGTCAGAAGGCTTTACACTTCGGAGGCTTAACTAATTTGGGAGCCGCAATGGTGGAAGAAGAAAAAGATACAGGCAAGTGACTAAAAGACTGATGCATTGGCTGGCGAAGCGTTTTGGACTTTGGGTGCTTAGCCGATTTGGGAGCCGCACTGGCGGAAGAAGTAAGGTTATAGCCACACGACACATAATGGAGGGTAGAGTACTTTATAATTCAGAGGCTTAACTACTTTGAGGGATGAAACGGCGGAAAAGAAATGACTATGGGCAAGCGACTAAAAGACTGACACATCGGCTAGCGGAGTGTTTTGGACTTCGGGTGCTTAGTGGCTTTGGGAGCCACAACGACGGAAACAAAACGGCTACAGCTTTCGATCAAAATAAAAGATGCTCCAATCACAGCATAAAAACACTAACTCTGAAATTCAACAACAGTTAAAACAACAACTCCAAACCCAAGCAACTTTGAAAATAGGCTGAGGGTCAACCCTTGAAAATCATCCAAAAATAAAGCACGACAAAAGGGTTCAAGGATTCAACGATTAAAAAACAATGCTTAACAATGAGGAGGGGCCCAAAATTTAAGAAATTTGGGGAGAATGGTTGCAGCTGCAACAATTGGCGGCTACCTGGTGAACCTAGATCTCTGGACAACTACTTCCTTAAGTAACAGACTGTTTAACAATAAAGTCAACATGTTGAATTATTCTAGATGTATGGATTTCCCAAATGGAAGATCCATGAACTTTGAATCATTGAGGGTAGTCCTATTCAGGAAAATGGAAACCAAGGTTTCCAAGTCAAGATAACTCTTTCGAGGCCAGAAGTATGAGTTTCATTTTTCACCTCTGTCTTTGGGTAGCTTCCAGCTTGGACATCACAGGATCGTAACATCTCGTAAAAAGAAATATTCATTTGTTCCTCATTCCCATGCCATTTTGCACTTTTTTGTGCTTTTTGGACTTTTGTCCTTTGAGTCTTCCTCATGCCTTTCTTTCTGAATTTTTATTCAGGCTCCTCTATCCATAGTGTCCTTTTGTGTGAGAGATGCATTTAGTTTTCAGCTCACGGATGGAGAGGAAATTTTGGAAATTTTATACTCATATGATTTAGTACTTTGTTTTGATATACATTTATTCCTTAGGAGTTTTGACTCTTTTTAGCCTTTTGGCTTTCAATTCTTGGCATGGGATCATTTATATAGAATATACTGTTTACCCTGCTCCCTTTCCATGGGTATTTTGATGTCACCCCCCTAGGACATTTTTAAGTGTGAGATGGATGGAGCCTCAAAATAGTATTCTAGACCTTTTAATCTTGAGTTACTTTACAGGGATTAAGCAGGATTTCAATGCGTTCACAGCCATTTAGGAAAAATGCTAAACTAGAAGAAACTCTATCAGATAAAACCATAATCCACAGTCTTATAATCAAGGATTTTAGTTGGTCCAGAATTCTAATGCTCTCCATGCGAGCAAAGCTTGCTTCTTTTATTTAAAATCAAACAGAAAATCTAAAGTAAAACAAAACTAGACTTCATGACTCAAAAAGATAGCCAAAAGAGATTATTTATATACATGACAGAAGAACTCAGACAAACTTAGGAAAAATAAGGCTTGAGAACCAAACCATTTACTGGTAAGTTCTCTTCCCACCCCTGTAGATCTTGCAACTTATAAGTAGAATGGCCAAGCTTTGCCGCAATTTGAAAAGGGCCTACCCACAACTGCTGGAATTTAGTATGCTTTCCTTTCTCATTGTGGGGGTGATCCCACTTGAGAACCAGATCTCCCACTTCAAACTCTTTTGTTCCCGCCTTATGTTTGTCAAACCATCTCTTTATTACCTCCTATTATTGCTTAAAGCACTCTCTGGATTTAGATCTAGCCTCTTCTGCTTTCAGGAGATTATTTATCCTTATTTGCAAAACTTCATCATCCGACCCTCTAGACTCTTGAGCTATTAGGGAAGAAGGTAGCATGATATTGGGAGGAAGAATGGCTTCTTTACCGTAGACAAGGGTATATGGTGACACTCCTATAGCAGACTTGGGTGTGACTCTATCAGCCCAAAGGGCATTTGGTAGCACTGAGTGCCAACTCCTCTGGTTTTCTATTACAGTCTTCTTTAAAATTATAATCAGATTTTTGTTAGAGGATTCAGCCAGGCCATTTCCTTGTGGGTAGTAATTAGCAGAATAATGCAATTTTATCCCTTTATCATGATCAAAAGCAGTTAATTTAATTGATTAAAAGTACTTAGCATTATCAAAGAATAACGAAATTGGAACTCCAAACCTGGTCATGATATGATCTTGTAGGAAGCTAATGACCGTGTCTTCATTTATCTTGCGCAGCGGGATAGCTTCAACCCAGCGAGTGAAATAATCGGTTGCGGTCAGAATGTACTTGTGTTGTAGGGAGGAATTTGGTTTTATTTCTCCAATGATATCCAACCCCCATTGCTCGAATGGATCTGTGATCATCACCGGCTTTAAAGGTGATGCTGCTTTGGGTTGTCTTCCACTACACCTTTGGAAAATATCACACTTCCTAACATGTGCGTGTGCATCTTTGAAGAGCATAGGCCAATAGTAACCGGCTCTGAGGATTTTGTGAGCTGTAGTATCTCCTGAATAATGTCCCCCAGCAGGCCCTTCATGCAAATCTTTCATTACTTTCTTCACATCTTCTTTCTCTAAGCATCTCGGGAGAACTCCGTCATAGTTTTTCCTGAATAATATTCCTTCAACAATTTGATAGGATGCTGATTTGAGACGCAGCGCTCTTATTTGCTTAGAATTCAAATGTTATGGAAAAAACCCTATCTGTAGGTAATGCACAAGGTCTCTATACAAATAATCAGGGGCTGTAAACAAATGACATACCTCCATTACATGTAATTCGACTTCATCGTCCCAGGTGTGTTCTTCATTTTTTCCATTTTCAGTCATCAGTTTGCACAACCCTTGTCCTTTAACTATAGAGGCTAGCTTGAATTGAAGGTCGTACTCTTCAAGAGTTGTTACCCAGTTGCCCCTTTTTTCTCCTAACTCCTTCTGTACAAGAAGGGACCTTACAGCTCTGGGTAGGGGACGATCACCTTGGTTCGATTTTTTAAGATATAAGGACTGAATTGTTTTACTGCCTTAAATATTGCGTAAGCTTGTTTATCAATGGCTAGGTAATTTAATTCGGTGCCTTGTAGACCAGTGCTCATGAAATATATTGGGAATTCGTCCCCCCCATCTTCTTTTTGTGTAAGCACAGTTGCTAGCGAATCATCAGATGCAAAGGTATACAGAATAAATTCTTTATCAAAATCTGGGATTTTCAGGTAGGGTGCGTGTGCAACAACATTTTTAATTTTGTTGAAAGCGTTCTTCTCAATCTCAGTCGATTTGAATTGTGCATTTTGATTCACCATTTGCTGCAGAGGCTTGACAATCTGAGCGAAATCAGGCACAATTCTTCGCACGAAGTTAATTGTTCCCATAAATGATTGCATCCCTTTTTTATTATGGGGTAAAGGAATCTGTTCAATGGCCTTGATCCTTTCCGGATCGATAGAAATTCCCTTCTTCAAAACTATGTGACCCAGCAATTTTCCCTCCGTGACAGGGAACACACACTTTTTGGGATTGAGCGAGATGCCATATTTCCGACAGCGTTAAAAAATATGCCTTAAATGAAAAGCGTGCTCTTCTCTCTTCTTTGAGAATATCGTAATATCATCAAGGTACACTACAGCACTACAACCAATCAATCTGTGGAAAGCTATGTCCATAGCCATCTGAAACGTTTCTCCAGCATTTATAAGCCCAAAGGGCATCCTTCTGTAGGAAAAGGTTCACCATTTGGTCCTAAACATTGTATTCAATCTGTCTTCTCTGGCTACTAATACTTGATTGTAGCCAGAGAAACCGTCTAATAACGAAAACAGTTCAGAACCTGAGACCATTTGCAGCAATTGCTCCATAGGTGGCACATGATAGTTATCTTTATCTGAAGTGCGGTTTAAATTTCTGAAATCCATGCATAGTATGATTTCTCCAGATTTTTTTCTCACTGGTACCAGATTTGATACCCACTCGGAGTGTCTAACCTTAAAAATGATTCTAGCATCCAATAATTTCTTCACTTCACTCTGAATCAGCGGCTCCAATTTTGGATGCATTTTTCTTAAAGGTTTCTGATACGGCTTGACGCTGGCTTTGATGGGGACAACATGCTTGATGATGTTGGTGTCGTATGTTTTCAAATCTTTGTATGTCCAGGTGAAAACATATTATATTGTTTAAAAAGACTGACGAACTTGTCTCTTTCTGCCGGTGAACAATATTTGCCAAGATTCACAAATTTAGGATTCGTCTCAGTCCCTAAATTTATCAGCTCGAACTGGAGAGATGAGCTGTGGGTCTTCATGTTGGCTGGTATTCTAAACTTTTCATTTAAATCAAACATTCTTTCTAACGTTTTAACTCCCTTCGGGATGAAATTAGTGTACTTGAGCTCGGCCTGATGTTCTTCATCATCTATGATTGCTCCTTTAAATACCTCGTCATTCATTAAACATTCTATAATTTGCTGGTCATCATTGAACACTCGTAGGTTGGTAATTATATCAGGTACCGAGGGCCTGAAAAGTAATTCAATAGAGCAACGATTATTAGTGGGTACCAACCTAGCGGCTGATGTGGCCAACAGGTCAGCCTCTGCATTTTTAAGCCTTGGAATTGAAATAATATTGAATGCATTAAAACACTTAAGCAGTTCCCATACCTCATTTTGGTAAGCCTTTAAGTGAGGAGAAACACAATGTATTTGATTCTGGATTTGTTTCACAGTAATTTCGGAATCTCCAAATTTTTTTAGATTACTTACCTTTAATTCAATCACTTTCCTTAAACCCTGCACTAGTGCTTCGTACTCAGCTGTATTATTCGTACACTCAAACTCTAATCTACATGAGAGAAATTTTTTATTCTTCTGGGGGTCGATCAGGACATATCCAGCCCCTGACCCTTCTAATGTCTTAGAGCCATCAAAAAACAAAGTCCAAAAATCACTAACTACTGAATGTGAATCTACTTCTACTGCTAAGTTTACTATGTTACAGTCAATCTCATCAGCCTGTGAGAATCGAAGGAGATTAGGCTGAGTGTCTGATGTGTTGCTGGCTTCTTCTTCTTGGTAATTTCCTGGTTCCAACTTAATAAAATAGTTCCCCAATACAGAATCCACTGGTTCATTTTTCTCATTCAATTGAGTAACATTATATTTCATGTGAGGATCCCTTAAAATCTTAATCTGGTTCGGACTTCCTCTATATGGCAGCCATAGATGCGACCAATCCGAGGCAAAATATCCATTTAGTTTGGCCGACCAATCTCTGCTCAGGACAATACCGTAGGCGTCTGGAATACCAGCCACCATGATATTAATGACTTGGCACACTTTATCATTTGATGCCAAACGGACTAGGACATCCTTCATCTCACCAATTACCTTTACATATATCCTGTCCAACTGAACAACCCTCCATGTGGATGGCTTAGGCTGCCCATTTATCTTTTTATAGACTGATATCGGCATGACATTAACGGACGCCCCTGAGTCTACCAGAAAATTATGTACGTTGTGATTGAAAATTTCAAAAGTGAGGAGGAAAGGTGGTTGTTTGCTCTTAGACTTACCTCCAATGTTGGTTTCTCCGATTTCTTCTTCTTCCTGAGGTTGATTGTCAGTGGGAAGCTTCTCATCCAATGCTTCAAGTGCTTTCAATAGTATTTTTTTTTGCTGTGGCACTTTACACATTTCAAATAGTGAAACGTTTTCCCTCTCCTTCTTAATATCTTCCACGATGTCATAATCAATCTGCTGTTCAATGGGAAGAGGTTTATCAGCATTCGTCTTTTCTTTATTTGGCTTGGTCAACGTATTATTCTGCTTAGGATCTTGGCTCGTAATAGTGAATTCTAGAATTTTATCAGCTAAGGATTTATTTTGAAATTTCTTAACATTTCGCTGAAGCCTCTTAATCTTTGGGAGTATGAGACTGTCTTCTTTAACCAACCCTTGGCTTCTTGTTGTTATGTTGGTTTCCATGACGTCCTTGTACCTCTGATTCTTTTCCTCTTCAGCATCAAATAACGAAACAGAATCCCACAAAACCATGGTTTCCTCTTCTTGTTCTTTCATTGAAGTAGTATTCTCTTTTATTTCTTCATCTCCCTCTTCTATTAATCTAGAATCCAGCAGTTGATTCATGACCAACGTCACCGAGTTTATCCATTGGGGACAATTCTTTTTAGAGTGTGGTTGTTGGTGAAAAGTGCAAAAATTTTCCATGCCTACCTCTGTTAAATTCATAGATGCATAATTATGTGGAAGAGGTTGAGACTGATTGTTATCCTCTCTTTTCTTATAATAGGGCTTATAGAACTTTTGTGCTTCCTTTTCTTTCTCCAAGTCTATGATTTTATTAGAAATCTTCTGCATCATTTTGGCCATACTTTCATAATCTGGTGATTTCTATTCCTTAGGCTTAGTAAACAATAAGGCTTTCCTTCCCCCACCTTTCTCTCCTGACTGTTCGGGATAATATTCGATACTTTCTCTTTCAGCTTCCACTATTTCTGCCTCTTCATAGGTTTCCATCAGAGTAGGCTTGGCCCTACCTTTGGCAAACATGGCCAGATCAAGGCCTAAAGTTGAGGTATAATATTCAATCAAGACCTTGTCCGAAGGTTTGTCAGCATCAGAAAAATTCTTGAGGTATGCTGCAAATCTTTGAGTAAAACTGTGCACCTTCTCCTTTCTCTCTTTATTCAAGGCGCACAGTCCTTTCATGAGGGCTGCATGAGTCTTTTGAATCGCATACTTACTTCTGAAAATTATCTTGAAGGTATCCCAATCAGGGATAGAGTTAGCACGAAACCCAAAATACGATGGTGTTGTAGCTCCTTTAAGGGTATGCAGAAACATTCTGCAAACTACATCCTCATACTCCCCAGCCCTCAACCCTTCTATCGCCAGGTAAAAACTTTGCAGGTGATCATCTACTAGTATCTTCTCATTTGGGTCGAACTTGGGCAGCATCTTTTCAAAGGATTGAGGTAAATCATGTAGCGGAGGCGTTAGATTTAAAGGTGATCTGGATATCCAGGCAGGTGGTGGATTTGGTGGGTTGGGTGGTGGATTAGCATTTACTCCTGCCATGAGTCTAGTTGGAGAGTGAGGAGGTGAGCCAATACGAGTGTGAGGAGGAGAGCTGTGAGGGGTATCTGGGCCTTCTTGATTTAAAGGTAGTACAACCTCCTGTAAGGTTGTTTCTACAAGTTCTTCCCAGTCTCCAACCAGCACTAAGTCTTCTACTATAGGATGATCTTTCTTCTTATATTCTCTTCTGGGAAATTCAGGGATAATTGGCAATCCTCCAATCTTCTTGAAATATGCCCTGGTGTGTCTTCTCAAGTCATTAAAAACTTTGTTGCCAACAGAATATAGATGTTCTCTATTCCTTTCATCCGGAATTGGATTATGAAGTCCACTACTTTTAGAACTATTACCGGTGGAATAATCTTGGGAAAACGGGTTTCCCCGGCCAGCCATGCACTGGCGGCTCTCCTTCTGTTGAGGCCTGGAAAATCATAGGAAACAACAGTAAGGGATTCTCCCCAGTCAATGTTCCCAACTAGCCCATGATTGTTTGGTATAGGGAATCCGTCTGGTTTGCGGTCCGGCTACCGTAGGTCAAAGTAACAAAAACAAAGGTTTTACCGGTTGCGGCCTGCTCCACCGTGTATTTTGTATTTTTGACTTAAAGTACGATATGCACGTGCCTAATTAACAATGCAGGGTGATAAAGATGCAAAGAGTAGTCACAATGTGATTCCCAGGTTCTTACCTCTCGTCTTAGGCTCACAAGCATCCAGATCATGCAAGAAAATAAATACTAACTAAACTATCTCTAGAGAGCTGGGTATTCATTCATGAGTAATGCACCCCTGTTCATGTGTAATGGAAAATCACAGATAGTTGTTCTTATAACCAAACATATAAACATGAAGAAAAGTATATATGATAAGATAGCTCATCGACAGTTAAAAATTTCATTACTCATAGTGGAAAAGATGTCATAAAGGTACTGAAGAACATTCAGACAAGAACATAGGTTCAAGAAATTAGAACGCTCTTACAGCTAATGAGGCATAGCTGAAAACGAAATAGTTCACATTCAATATTGCTCATTTAATCACATTGATACATTCCACTTTGCGCTTTCTCCAATAGGCAAAAGTTGCAGTTTATGATTGTAAAACGAAATAGCTCCTCTTACAAGCAAATGGTTTACAAGTTTTTCCAGGGAAAAAGTCCCTTGGTAAATTCTAACTTTCCAGTATTTAAAATCAAATATTAGATCATTTGGGCTCCCCCCAAACATGTGACTCTTCGGTTCTTCGAGCGTTTCATATCCCTCCTTTCATCTTTTCTTCGTATGCTTATGATCAGCTGAGTAACTGCTGGACCTTTCAGATCTGGGCTTTTGTCGCTTTCGATTTTGTCTTTTCCTTCGCTTGTCTCCCTTGCGACCCTGCCGGTTTCGATTTGATTTTTAACAAAACTATCAAGCTACACCTTCACGCCATGGTCGCCTCTGCAATCAATTACTGTGCATCTTTCGTTGAAATGGCATTTTAAACGTTAACTTAAACCGCCTGAAATGGCTAATCCACAAGAAAAAGGCCAAGTGCATCCCTTGATCTGATAGTTTTAATAAATGGAAGAGTTTTGACTAAGCCTCGAGCGGGAAAGTTCTAAATTGGAAGCCGGAAGGATATCAACATCGGACACGAAAATGTTTTCTTAGCTGCAACGGTGGAAAAGGAGAGGTTAAGGACACGTGACCTGTGGGCGGGAAAACTCTCAATCAGACGTCAGAAGGCTTTACACTTTGGAGGCTTAACTACTTTGGGAGCCGCAACGACGGAAGAAGAAAAAGATATGGGAAAGTGACTAAAATACTGATGCATCGGCTGGCAGAGCATTTTGGACTTCGGGCGCTTAGCCAATTTGGGAGCCGCAACGGCGGAAGAAGTAAGGTTATAGCCACACAACGCATAACGGAGGGCAGAGTGCTGTATACTTCAGAGGCTTAACTACTTTGTGGGCCGCAACGCCATAAAAGAAATGACTACGGGCAAGCGACTAAAAGAATGACGCATCGGCTGGCAGAGTGTTTTGGACTTTGGGCGCTTAGTGGCTTTGGTAGCCGCAACGACGGAAACAAAATGGCTACAGCTTCCGATCAAAATAAAAGATGCTCCGATCACAGAATAAAAATGCTAACTTTGAAATTCAACAACGGTTAAAACAACAAATCCAAACCCGAGCAACTTTGAAAATAGGCTGAGGGTCAACCCTTGAAAATCATCCAAAAATAAAGCACGACAAAAAGGTTCAAGGATTCAATGATTAAAAAACAACGCTTAACAATGAGGAGGGGCCCAAAATTTAAGAAATTTGGGGAGAACAGTTGCAGCTGCAACACGTACTGATCGAAAGATCAGAGTATGATGATGATGACATACTAATTGAAAGATCAGAGTATGATGATGATGACATACTGATCGAAAGATCAGAATATGATGATGACACACTATGATTATGATGTTTTTGATCGAAAGATCAGAGTATGATGATGATGTTTCTGATCGAAAGATCAGAGTATTTTGATGATGTTTATGATCGAAAGATCAGAGTATGATGATGATGTTTCTGATCGAAAGATTAGAATGTGATGATGATCTTGATCAATGGATCAGAATATGATGATGATGATGATGTCACTGCTGATCGAAAGGTCAAAGTGTTGATGATGATATTGTTGATCGAAAGGTCAAGATGCTGAAGATGTTGTTGCTGATCGAAAAGTGAAAGTGCTAAAGATGTTGCTGATCAAAAGGTCAAAATGTTGAAGATGTTGTTGCTGATCAGACAGTCAAAGTACTGAAGATGTTGTTGATCGAAAGGTCCAAATGCTAAAGATGTCATTGCTGATTGAAAGATCAAAATGCCGAAGATGTTGTTGCTAATCGAATAGTCAAAGTGCTGAAGATGTTGTTGATCAAAAGGTCAAAGTGTTGAAGATGTCATTGCTGATTGAAAGATCAAAATGCTGAAGATGTTGTTGATCGAAGAAGTCAAAGAATTAATGATGATGAAGACTGAAGATTGAAGATGAAGACTACATGATGTTCAAAATCTTCAAATTATTTATAGATGTGCTACCCTGCTGATGTTCATGATGTCCCCTATCTCTCTCCTACTCTTGTTTTTTATGTTGTTGTAGAATACCCTTCTTGTTAAGGGGGAGTGTTGAAATATTGTAACTTTGAAGAATATTCTATATGTATATTTTTGTGGTCCCCGATGGTCCTACCGGGAGAACCACTTGTATTACATTGTACCTTTATGCTCCTAATCGGAAGAACTAATAAGAGTCATGAGGTAGTCCCCTCTAATTGTAAAGGTGGGTCATCAGCACCCCAGTGTGGTTACTTGATCCTACATGTGTAACTTGAGCCTACATGATTTAACTCGAGCCTACATGTTGAATGAGTTAACTTAAGTGAACAGATGAATATAAATAGAGGTGTAGCACTCCTCATTTGTAACACACACTCTTACTTGAGTAGCGCACTTGTGGAGGAGAGAAGTAGTTGGAGAAGGAGGAGGATCAGGTTTTTGATCTCCTTGTTGGTTTTACCTTTTTACCTTTTTGGGGCATCTAAATTGAGTAAGCTTTTGCTAGGTTTTTCCCTTTCGGGTTTTCCCAGGATAAATTTGTGTTGATCTTGTGATATTGTTTCTTTCAGTGATCCTGTTTATATGCTTTTGTTATGGAAATGAAATGAAATACTGATGTTTTAGCTAAGCATATAAAAATTTAACAAGAAGAGACAAACTAGAATGTCCACAAGAACGCAAGAAGAAGACACTACATAGAAGGGGAGTCTGAGCTCAAGAGTGGTGGAGTCTACAGATAGAGCAGGAGTGTCTATCAACGACATCCCTAGATATATCCCTCCTAATTGGCTTGGTGCGAAGGCCTAGAATCCCATGAAGAATCAAGAGTATCAGATAAGGATGTCGATGTTCCCACAAGGGATGGTATGCATTATTGACATTGTTCCTGTGCTGATGCAGCTGGAATATGAATACCATGACCTAATTTTCCTAGAGGACATTGTGAAGGACCCATATGTGTCAATGGTAGCGGTTAGAGGTGGGACAATATAGCACATCCCAAAGATATAGGCGAGTGGGATGGCTAGAGCCGGATTACTTGGGTTGATCAACATGCCACACTTTTGGAAGACAACAGAAGCAAATGCATGTGTAAAGCATATTTTGGCATCCTTCCATGGTGCATTATTGTGGTTGGATGAGCCAATTGAAGTCACAGTGGGGTTGATTTCAGAGATAATGGGGCTACCCCAAGATGGGCCAGACCCCTCACAATATATCTGCGGTAAAGATAATGACCAAAAGTTGGCAATGACTCTGAAGAAGAGCTATTCTCTAGAGAACGACGAGAGGGCATACTGCACTGGTGGTATAAATGACCGCGTGGTACATATTGGCGCAAGGATTTTGGCCAATAAATTCTTACCAAAGAACCTCTCGATTCAATGTAATTCTAGGGTGGTCACATGTGCTAAGTTGTGTGTGCAATATGTGCAAATTAATTGGTCCCTTTTTATTATGAACCAATTAGCAGAGGACACTATGGTCGTGCAGGCGGGTGAGAGACAATTTACATACAGCTGGATCCTTATTTTGATTGTGCTAGTGGCTTAGATGGAGCCAGATGATTACCACGGGTTGGACGTCAAAGAAATAGAGGTATGCAAGGGTGCAAGATATCAGAATTTATGGTGGGTCAAAGAAGCAAAGAGAATGATAGAATTCTCGATCCAAATTTGGATCTACAAGGAAGCACTGTAGGTGGCAATGGTAAAAGTTCCAAGATTTTCGGATGAAGCCATGACAAAATATCAAAGGATTGCGTGGTTCGCATTTGGACCCCATTTTATTCATGTTCAAGCATAGTAGGACCCTGCCAAGCAATGGTTTCCAATGAGGTACAAAGTGACTGATGCATAACAAGAGAAATGATTAATTATTGGCCCATGGAATGGCAAGAACCAATTAGTGTAATAGAAATATCAACAGGAACTCCAATGGATGCACCTGTTGAGAATGTGTGAAAATATGACCAACAATCTGATGAAGAATCATCAACAGAGACACCTACTGACCCAGAAGCGCAACGCATATTTAAGGAACTAAGAGAAAAGAGTCACATGGATTAGGCTATGAGCAGTAGCACTAGGTCAACAATGGAAGCACAGTTAAATTGACTTGTCAAGGCCACCAACAATGCAACTAATGCAGTTGCAAAGGAGATGAAAAAATCAATGTAGGAAGAATTCGTCGAGGTAAGAACCAAACTATATTCTGTATATGACATTGTTTCAAAGAGAGCGCCATAGATTATGAATGTGCAGGAAACCGTGTCAATCAACACTAAGTCCCATTCTAGGAATGTTCAAATTCCCTCGACTGTGATCGATGCTGGAAGTGAGGACCTAAATACCTCCCTACAATAGTTGCGATACATCACAATGGATATCAACAGGATGCTTACCCCGATGTTGGTATACATGTAGCAAATTTCCAACCAAGAAGTGGTGGGTAGACAGAAGGACATCACCGATCTATTTCTATGATCTTAGGAGAAAGCAACAACAACACAGAAAGAAGTTGATGAACTACGAAGTGAAAAGGCGAAGATGATGGAAGAAAGAGTGCAGGAGATAGAAGAACTGAAGAAAGAGCAAGACAAATTGAAGATGAAGCTTGCTGAGGAGATCACAGAGATGAAGAAGGAGATGAATCATCTCATTGTTGAAAAGGCCCATATTTTTTACAATTGAGTACAAGTAGAAGCAACAGTTGTGGACGCTTGTAAACACACATGTGAAAACACCGCAGAACTAGATGTAGTCACGAGAGGAAAGCGACTTGGGGAAATTATTGTATAGTTATAGAAGGACAACAACATTTTGAATGCTCTGGTCTATCCAGACACACCTCCTAAGAAAATTACCGAGAGGAAGAATGCCATAGAGGAAGTGGTGGCCCAACTTAAAGAGCTGAAGCAGGAGCTAAAAAGGTCACTGACGCCATGACAGAATTTTGGGGTAGCATCATCCAAGATGCACAGTTAGAGAAACTGACCAAGCAATTGTAGTATGACGAAGAACAACTAGCGACACTGAAGACTACATTGAGAACAATGCCGCCATTCATTTTGATTATGCAGTTAACCAAACTTAGATAATTGTAGCAGTGGGTTGGAAAGGCTTAGGAGCACCAATGGAAGAGAAATGATCAACTTGATGAGTTCCAAGAAATAAGGGCACAACTATTTGTGAAGGCAGTTACCATGCTAACGGCTGTGCAAGAAGGTCAGAAGGAATTCGCTGGAAAAATGGTGGAGAACCCATTGAAGTAGGTTTTGCTGGGAATTCAAGACATTATTGAGTCAGTTCATGTGCAAGTGAAGGAGATCACTCAACAATATACAGATTTCAGACTAAATATCAATGAGCATACCATGTCCACCAAACATGGATTAAGGGCAATCCACAATATTGTGTTGGGGGCTTGTTGGTAGGGGTTTTGGATACATTAGTTGTGCAACATCACAAAGGTTGCACAAGATCAAAATACATCGCGCAAGAGGAAGAATAGAGCGCAAGGCAAAAAATAGACTATTTTGTGTCACCTTTTTGTATTTTGGACCATATTTTGCAGATACTGGTCATGATTTTGTAGATTCATTTAAGAATTGGTTAAGAGTTAGTTAGAATTGGACCTTGAGTGTAAAGGCGCAAGCCTATAAATAGAAGTAGAATTGAAAATCTTAGATATATTTGGATGGAGAGATATCAAGATCAATAGAGATAGAGAGATTGAAAATTGAACATCAACTGTGAATTGTGAACTGTTTTGTATATGTGGATCATTGCATGGAAGTAATATGACAAGATAGAAGTTGGTCTAATTACTGGTTCTTTTTATCCTTTTATGTCTTACTACTTTTGCAATCAATGATGAATGTTTGCGACATGGATCTATGGTGTGATGTTTCTTACTTCTAAATGGTGTTATATTTGTAGATCTGTTTGTGCCACAATATGTTTAAGTTAGTTGTGAATGAATGATGTGCTCTACTAAGAGTGATAATGAATGGCCCTGTTAATGATTAAGTAGTAAGTCGGATTTGTTGAATAAATTGATAAGTTGTCAATCTACATAGTCCTCTTCTATTCTGCAGAAACTTGGTTATGATAGCTCTCCCTCGAACATCTCGGGTGAGACTTCATCTAGTTCGTGGGTGTTGCTGGGAAGGGTAAAACCTGTCTAGGTCGGTGCTCTGAGAGATCATGGTGAGTTGAGCATTGACAGAGTTGGAACCCCTATCGACTAGGTTTTTTTGGCTGGGTTTGCGCCATAATATTGTGCAATTCCTTAAGCATTGCATATCACCAAGCCCATCTTATAGGGCTTCATCCGACTTCCATTCACCAACTTAGGAAACATCGCACCATCCAACTATTGTTTTTCTACTTCACCTCCCTCAGTAATAAAATTAATAACGTAAGGACCCAGCCAATGCATTTGCAACTTACCTATATTCTTGGAGAACTTGCTATCATATAGCAGCACCAAGTCTCCTTGCTGAAAGTGTTTGTTCTTGATATTCTAATCACTCCAAGCTTTCTGTTGGTCCTTCTCAACACACTGATGAAATCCTGTGACAAAGAAGTCTTCCTCTAGCTACATGAACTGAGCTAGGCATTATTCTAATGCTCCTTCATCATCCATCTATGTCGTTGCTGCAATGTGCAAACTTGGAACAATATAGTCCATTGGCATGACTGCCTCCTTCCCATATACCTAGTTGAATGGTGTTTTCCCTATTAACCTTTTGCAAGTGGTGCAATAATCCCATAAGAATGCTAAAATCTTCAAATCCCAGTAATAATGGTTTGAATTGCACACCTTTGTGAGCACATGATACAACACCTTATTAAACCCCTCAACTATCCCATTTTCTTATGGATGATAAGGAGTACTCTTCCTGTGTTGTATCTCAAGTTCCTCTTTCAATGCACTGATGGTGCGATTAATGAATTGAACCCCCTGATTGCTCATCAATATATTTGGAAAACCAAACCGAGTGACCACATTGTCAAACAAAAACCTTGTTGTCGTTGCAAAGGTGCAATCTACCATGGGTGCAGTGTCTTCCCATCTTGTCAAATAATCCGTCGAAGTGATGATATATCCTGCACCGATTCTCTTCCTTGGTGGGATGATTGGTCCCAAAAAATCCCCCACCCCTCTATCAAATGGTTGCAACATCACCTGAGGTACTAGTGGAATCTCATCCCTCCGTGATGGCTTCCTAGTCCTTTGACAAACATCACAAGTCCTCGCATAGTCTGCTGCATCCCCTTTGAGAGTTGGCCACCAAATCCCTGCATAGAGTACCTTCCTAGAAGTAATGTGACCTCCGTAGTGTCCACCTACAGCTCCTTGATGTGCCTTCACCAGTACCTACTCATGTTCATGTGGTAGGACATAGCATTGTAAAATCTTGTAAGGGCCCATCTTATACAGTTCTCCAGCAATCAACTGGAAATCTGTGGCTCGAACTACCAAATTCTTTTTCTGATTTGTAGTGAGCCCTCATTAGAGGAAATTTGGGGTCTAAAATGGGTCTTATAAGAAAACGCACCAATAATAAATTTTGTGAGTTGGAATTCAAGAACCAATAGAATTTCAATAAAATGAGTCAACCATAATGGTTGATGTTAGCACAAAATTTATTTTTGTCAGAATTGGTCTTATTGCCTTCAAAATGTTAAGTTTTCATGGGTGATTGAGTTGGTTTCCAAAGTTTTCTCATTAAGATATTTCCAAGTTGGCAAAGAAGAGAAGTTAAAGGAATTTTAGAGAAAAAGACAAATAAATTTCACCAAACCAAGTCTTAATGATGGTTTACGCGCTAAACAAGGTTTATTACCTTTCTTAAGGTATAATCAAACCATTAGCACATAAAATAATCTGACGGCTAATGTAAAAAGTGAAAACTCATCAACGGGTAATATTGTTTCCGGAGAGTAAAGTTGTGCATTAATTAAAACAAAAGGGCTCAGCGGCATGTATATGTATAAGTTGATCCGACGGCTGATGTATAAAGTAAAAAATCATCAACGGATATTATGGTTTTCGGAGAGTGAACTTGCACGTTTGATAAACGAAAGGAGCCTGGCGGAATTGAGTACATGTCACTTGATCTGACGGTGGGGAAATAAAGGAAAATCACATTGACAATCGTGGATGGATCTGGAGCGGAAAGCTGCACGATGGTTAATTTGGAAAGGTGGTAGCAGAATGTCCACGTGGTAACTTTTGGTAAATTCCGCGGGCAAAAGCAGTTTGGAAAAAACCGTCGAAAGGAGGCTCCGGAATAGACCATTATTTAAATAAAGTTGACTAGGTTTTTAAAAATAATTTTATTTGTGTGCCGTGGGCTGAAGGGAAGAGACAATCCTCCATATTTCCAAAACTCAAACTTTTACTTGTTTTCAATCACAGGGAAAATGGCGGAGATAAAAGAGTCAGCTGGAAATTGATTTTTATAGAACAAGAGAAGGGAAGCCACCATTCAACAATGTAGAAGGGAAGCCCAAAAATAACATCAGCCCAGAAGAGTTGCAGAAATATATACAGTGAGAGCACTCATGAAGTTAAACAATTCAAGATTCAAAAGCAACATATCATATTTTTCTGAAAATGACTGTTTTAAGTCATTTTATTCAACGACCTGTTTCCAGCAAATGAAGAAGAAATTTCAAAAACGGAAAGAGGTTTTTCATCATAACATCGGGCTATACAATAAAATATCTCATTTTTTACCCAAGTGATACAAATTGGGAGCAACAAAGTCATCTTCAGAGGGACAATGTTCAGATTTCGAAATGACTGTTCTAGTCATCCAATTAAAATAAATTTTTACATCAAATTAAGATGAATTCTACGAAACGGGGAGAGGTTTTTCTTCAAAACTTACATATACACAATAACCTCTTTAATTATTCACACAGGTACTATGTTTTAGCAGAAACAAAGTTAGTTGTACAGGTAATTTTTCATGTTTTCCAAAGGACTATTTCAGCCATCAACTTCAAAGAATTGTTTTGGACAAATGGAATTTAATTTGACAAAAATGAGAGAGGTTTTTATTCCTAAAATACCTATAATAACAAACCTCCTTCATTTTTTACACAGTAATCACAGGTTGGGAGATATTAAAATATATTCACGAGTCATTTTTCCAAAAATCTATAATTTTATTATTTGAGTCATCAGCTTCAAAGGAATATTTCGAGGGGATTGAGATGATTTTGGAGAAATGAATACACGGGTTTTGTTGGGCACATGTCCAATTATAAAAACCTCTTCCATATTTCAGACAGCTGTCACCATTAGATAAATGCAGGAGAAACATTGTTGTAACTGTTTCTATTTTTAGAGTTCAGTTAGGTTTTTAATTCAAAAATAGGTAGAAGGTTATTCTTATATAAATAAAAATGTAATTGATATTTAGAGGAGAGAGTATTTTCAAGAGAAGAGAGGCTCTACATTGTAATGGCTTCACGTTTTCAGTAAATGAATGAAATTTGCAGAGGAGGAATGTAAGATCTTTTTCATGTCAGAGATTCTTGTGCCATCTTTTCTTCAGTAAGTAATTTCTTTATGTGATTGTTTATCCTGTTTCCCACTCCATTTTGTATTTGTTTTCATGCTTGAGCATTAGTTTTTATGGGCTATAATTCATCCTGCATGCTCTAGGTCCATTGTTCAAGCATTTTCAAAATATTTTCTTCTAAAGTCTTGCAGAATTCACCATAGTTAGGTGCTCTATTTGATGGAATGTCTCCCTTTGTCTACTAATCAACCTGCTAATACCTCAAGACTGAGGAAATGGTACCTACCTTGCCTCTGATCATAAACCTTCAAAACCTTACCTCCTGCAACCTATTTCAGATCTGATTGTTGACTCCATTTCCCAATGGTCTCCTCCATGACTGTCCTACCAAGTCTTTAAAACAAACTTGTCATATTTGTCCCATCAGAAATATGACCTTCTGAGTGTCTTTGATTGAATATCTTGAGTATAAAAACTTTGTAAATAGTGAGAGATCCCTCTCTGATTGTATTAGGTCAGAAATACATTCTAAAGTGGTTTTTGTTGTTACCTCAGGATCTACCTTTTCACAACTTGGGTACATTCTGAGTGCTAACAATTGGCACCGTTGCGGGGGAATGAAGGTTCAAATATTCCCTGGGTATGAACGACATAGTTTCAGATTTGATTGTTGATGGTGAACAACAGTCAGATATCAGTAAGGTTGTGCATCTTTCACTTGGCGACTCCATCTTTGAAGAATCCAGTTTTCAGAATTCCTATGGCGACTCCACTATCAAAAGATTAATAAAGTTTAAAGAGTTGATTCAGTATATTCATTTGTCAAGATGAGTTCTTTGTCTGCAAGGTATGCTCCTATGAATCGTGCTCACATTCCTGGTTTTCTAAATCGAATACCTAAAGTGGATTGGCAAACAGGTCTTCCAAATTTTAAAGATCAAAAGAATGATGATGATGCC
>LPNX010759976.1:4131-15478 GCA_001517045.1 Pseudotsuga menziesii | reverse complement strand
GGAAGTTGGGATGTTCAATCAAACCCTTCTTCATATTATTCAACTTTTGAAGTTTTGTTTCAAGATGAGGCTGCTTATTCCCAATCAGAAAATTCCTTTTTGTAGCAGCAATTTCCTCTAAATTCTAATACTTCTGTGGGTGATTACATAAAGAATTCTGATTTTCAGTCTTACAGTCGCTCCACATATTTATTTTCTGAAAATAAAATTAAGGAGAAATCAGCCCTTGGATTAGAATTGGAAAAAGATATGAGCATGAATATGATCAGCCTATTGATGTGAAAGAAGACGGTTATACTCTTGATGGTTTTTCTGATGATTGTGGTCAGCTTGTTGAAAATTATGTTAGTGATGGTTTTAAAGAAAACTTTAGCCTACTTTTATATAATGAAAAGAAAGAGAAATCATGCCATCAATCTCAGTATGTGAAAGAACCAACAGTGTGCAATAAACAAAGGGATCACAAAGAAGGAGATGAAAACTCTCAATGGGATGTTTCTTTAAATATTTCCAATTCAGAAACATTTTGTCAAGAAGACATCTTTTTGCTTAATCTTGTTGAAGAACAAAATGATATTCCTCTTGAAGTGCTTGAGAATAATGGAGTTGTAAACGGAGAAATATTAAATGAAGTTGCTGATATATCATTAAAAAACAATCATGAGAATTCCTTTCAAAGCTCTTCTAAAGATCGGTTTGACAGTATGCAAGATGAGTTACTTTTTGGACAGCCTTGTCATGACAAACAAGTGATTGAGTATTTCAAAATTTGTCATGTTTTTTATGATCCAGTAGCAGAGTACGTGGATAAATTTTTCAGATGGAGTAGTTGGTTATATGTTTGCAGCAAAGGACAAATTTTTCATCATAACCTATTTCTATTTTGTTCTTATGTTCTAATTTTGATCAAGCATGAGGAAGAAATGGAATTATTGGATAAATTGCTTGATTGGCTTCATTGGAAGTCAGATTTTTCTTGATTGGGAATTTGTGCTTAGTTAAGTAGGATAGGTAGGCATGAAAAAGCTCGACATGGCGAGCATTTCTTTTAGCAATTTTCAGTTTGGTTTCAGTTTCAAGTGCAATTCAGTTACAGGTTACAGGTTGACAGAGTGGGATTTGTTTGCAAAATGGTTTCAGTTGATGGTTCAGTTCAAAATAGGTTGAGGATTTCATAGAAAAATTAAGAGAAGCCCAATGGATTTGGCACTTGGTCTACGGGGTTCTTTGCTACCTCACAGGGAGGATAGTATCCCTAGTTGGAGCCAGTTGTTAGCACAAAATTTATTTTTGTCAGAATTGGTCTTATTGCCTTCAAAATTTTAAGTTTTCATGGGTGATTGAGTTAGTTTCCAAAGTTTTCTCATTAAGATATTTCCAAGTTAGCAAAGTAGAGAAGTTAAAGGAATTTTAGGGAAAAAGGCAAATAAATTTTTCACAAATGGGGCAAATTTTTTTATTAATTTTTGAATGAAATTTAAAAAATGGGTTTTATAAAGTTATTATTTTATTTATATTCAAAACTTATATAGTTTTGAATATTTTTCCAAAATAAAAAAGTGGACTTTATTCACCAAACCAAGTCTTAATGATGGTTTATGCGCTAAACAAGGTTTATTACCTTTCTTAAGGTATAATCAAACCATTAGCACATAAAATAATCCAACGGCTAATGTAAAAAGTGAAAAATCATCAACGGGTAATATTGTTTCCGGAGAGTAAAGTTGCACGTTAATTAAAACAAAAGGGCTCAGTGGAATGTATATGTGTAAGTTGATTCGACGACTGATGTATAAAGTAAAAAATCATCAACGGATATTATGGTTTCCGGAGAGTGAACTTGCATGTTTGATAAACCAAAGGAGCCTGGCGGAATTGAGCACATGTCACTTGATCTGATGGCGGGGAAATAAATGCAAATCACATCGACGATCATGGATGGATCCGGAGTGGAAAGTTGCACGATGGTTAATTTGGAAAGGTGGTAGCGGAATGTCCACGTGGTAACTTTTGGTAAATTCCGCGAGCAAAATCAGTTTGGAAAAAACCGCCGAAAGGAGGCTCCGGAATAGACCATTATTTAAATAAAGTTGACTAGGTTTTTAAAAATAATTTCATTTTTGTGCCGCGCGCTGAAGGGTCCAAAACTCAATCTTTTACTTGTTTTCAATCACAGGGAAAATGGCGGAGATAAAAGAGTCAGCTGGAAATTGATTTTTATAGAACAAGAGAAGGGAAGCCACCATTCAACAATGCAGAAGGGAAGCCCAAAAATAACATCATCCCAGAAGAGTTGCATAAATATATACAGTGAGAGCATTCATGAAGTTAAACAATTCAAGATTCAAAAGCAACATATCATATTTTTCTGAAAATGACTGTTTTAAGTCATTTTATTCAACGACCTGTTTCCAGCAAATGAAGAAGAAATTTCAAAAACTAAAAGAGGTTTTTCATCATAACATCGGGCTATACAATAAACTCTCTCATTTTTTACCCAAGTGATACATATTGGGAGCAACAAAGTCATCTTCAGAGGGACAATGTTCAGATTTTGAAATGACTGTTCTAGTCATCCAATTAAAATAATTGTTTACATCAAATGAAGATGAATTATACGATACTGGGAGAAAATTTTCTTCACAACGTACCTATCCACAATAACCTATTTCAGTTTTCACACAGGTACTATGGTTTAGTAGAAACAAAGTTAGTTGTACAGGTAATTTTTCATGTTTTCCAAAGGACTATTCCAGCCATCAACTTCAAAGAATTGTTTTGGACAAATGGAATTTAATTTGACAAAAATGAGAGAATTTTTTATTCCTAACAGACCTATAATAACAAACCTCCTTGATTTTTTACACAGTAATCACAGGTTGGGAGATATTAAACTATCTTCACGAGTCATTTTTCCAGAAATCTATAATTTTATTATTTGAGTCATCAACTTCAAAGGAATATTTTGAGGGGATTGAGATGATTTTGGAGAAATGAGTACATGGGTTTTGTTGGGACCATGTCCAATTATAAAAACCTCTCCCAGATTTCAGACAGCTATCACCATTAGAGATATGCAGGAGAAACATTGTTGTAATTGTTTCTATTTTTAGAGTTCAGTTAGGTTTTTAATTCAAAAATAGGTAGAAGGTTATTCTTATATAAATAAAAATGTAATTGATATTTAGAGGAGAGAGGATTTTCAAGAGCAGAGAGGCTCTACATTGTAATGGCTTCATGCTTTCAGTAAATGAATGAAATTTGCAGAGGAGGAATGTAAAATCTTTTTCATGTCAAAGATTCTTGTGCCATCTTTTCTTCAGTAAGTAATTTCTTTACGTAATTGTTTATCCTGTTTCCCACTCCATTTTGTATTTGCTTTCATGCTTGAGCATTAGTTTTTATGGGATAGAATTCATCCTGCATGCTCTAGGTCCATTGTTCAAGCATTTTCAAAATATTTTCTTCTAAAGTCTTGCAGAATTCACCATAGTTAGGTGCTCTGTTTGATGGAATGTCTCCCTTTGTCTACTAATCAACCTGCTAATACCTCAAGACTGAGGAAATGGTGCCTACCTTGCCTCTGATCATAAACCTTCAAAACCTTACCTCCTGCAACCTATTTCAGATCTGATTGTTGACTCCATTGCCCAATGGTCTCCTCCATGACTGTCCTACCAAGTCTTTAAAACAAACTTGTCATATTTGTCCCATTAGAAATATGACCTTCTGAGTGTCTTTGATTGAATATCTTGAGTATAAAAACTTTGTAAATAGTGAGAGATCCCTCTCTGATTGTATTAGGTTAGAAATACATTCTAAAGTGGTTTTTGTTGTTACCTCGGGATCTACCTTTTCACAACCTGGGTACATTCTGAGTGCTAACAGTTGAATTGACATATTTGTCATAAAAGAAAACTACTTTTTTTGTTTGTATTTTCGACATATCTCCCTGTCTTTTTAATCAAATTTTAGGTGGGAGAAATCGTTGGATGTGAAATTTAATTTTGCATCCAACGAGTAACCACACTGCATATGTTTGACTAACCCCGCTACCCCAAAAATAAGAAATACCTGAAAAAACGTGATGATGATGTCATCATCACGTTTTTTCAGGAATTTCTTGTTTTTGGGGTAGCGGGGTCTATCAAAAGTATGTAGTGTGGGTATTCGTTGGATGTGGAATTAAATTTCGCATCCAATGAGATCTCCTGCTCGGAATTTGAGTAAAAACACAGGGAGATAGGTCAAAAATACACACAAAAAAAGTAGTTTTTTTCATTCTTCCTCCAAAATTAATAACTATTATTTTATCATTTTCCTTAGGAGGCCCATTTTAGACCTCAAATTTCCTCTAATGTCTGGTGCTATTCTTTTCTCCAAAAATTGAATGATTTTCTCATAGTAGTCGTCAACCATTCCAACCCTAAATAGTTGTGCATCATGTAACCCATCTTCAATGCTCGTCGATTCTTCTCCTGTCTCTATTTGCGACAATTGGTCAAGTCCTACATTTAAGCAACATGGCTTCACAATTGTATTGAAATAAAAATCTTAGAAGAGAAGTGACCAATGACACATATTCCCCCCCAACATAGGCTTATTCACTAGGTATTTCAACCCAGAGTGAACCGTAAACATATTGAAATGACCTCCCAACTTATAGTGTCGAAGATTCTGCAATGCATAGACCATTTCCAATCCTTTTCTCTCTGTCATAGTATAATTCTTCTCGTTAGATGATATATTTCTACTGGAAAAATCAATCATATTATCAATAGATCCTTCGTCGGGTTGCTCCAGCTGTTGAAATATTGTAACTTCGAAGAATATTCTATATGTATCTTTTTTGTGGTCCCCGATGGTCCTACTGGGAGAACCACTTGTATTACTTTGTACCCCAATGCTTCTAATTGGAAGAACTAATAAGAGTCATGAGGTAGTCCCCTCTAATTGTAAAGGTGGGTCATTAGTACCCCAGTGTGGTTACTTGAGCCTACATGTGTAACTCGAGCCTACATGATTTAACTCAAGCCTACATGTCGGATGAGTTAATTAAAGTGAACAGATGAATATAAATAGAGGTGTAGCGCTCCTCATTTGGAGCACACACTCTCACTTGTGTAGCGCATTAGTGGAGAGAGAGAAAGTAGCTGGAGAAGGAGGAGGATCATGCTTTGATCTCCTTGTTGGTTTTATCTTTTATCTTTTGGGGAATCTATATTGAGGAAGCTTTTGCTGGGTTTTTCCCTTTAGGGTTTTCCTAGGATAAATCTATGTTGTTCTTGTGATACTGTTTCTTTCAGTGATCCTGTTTATATGCTTTTGTTATGAAAATGAAATGAAATACTGATGTATTAGCTAAGCATATAAAAAGTTAACATGGTATCAGAGCCAACCTGAATAGGAAATCCTTCACAAGGTAAAATAGCCCTCTCTCTCTGCCCAGAAGAAATTAGGGTTTCGAGAAAAAAAATTGAGTTTCAGAAAACTACTTGCATGGAAATTTGTGCCCTCCCAGAGTGCATATTTTGAGCCTAGAATCACATTTTTTGGATGTGTGAGTCTCCGAAAAAGTCAAACCCTAGTTTGACAGCTATACCAGAAAACTGCTGAACCATAAAACTGCAGAAGCTGAATCTTGCATGTTTGATTTGGAAGGTGAAGAATTGAAATATCTAGAATCCAAGCACTCCAGTCAACTCACCTCATTCAAGCGCATCTCCTGGTAAGGTTAGTTTCTCATTCCACAAAATTTCAATTTTTTGTGATTTTCTGACAAGATGGCCCCAAGCACTAAGCTTGAGGACAAACTAGAAGGCATAGAGAATTTCTGAGCATGGAAATATAGGATTGGTCTCATTCTACAAGAGAATTATCTTGATAAGTATGTCAAAGAAGAATTTTCAGAACCTGAAGAAGCTGAAGCCAAGGAGAAGCACAGAAAGGATATGATTAAAGCATAAAGGATTATTGCTGACTCCATCAACGATCACTTGATCCCTCAAGTGTCATCCAAGAATACTCCAAAAGAAATGTATGATTCCCTTTCCAGAATGTATGAGGGAAGAAACATCAACAGGAAGATGAATCTAAGAGCTCAACTGAAGAGCACCAAGATGAGTCATGGAGAATCCATCCAAGACTACTTCACAAGGGTTTCTCAGATCAAAGAGAAACTAGAAGCTGTTGGAGATAAGCTTGATGAAGATGAATTGGTCATGACTTCTCTCAATGGTATCACTAGACCCTAGGAATCCTTCATCCATATGACGTGTGCCAGAAAAGAAAGCATGATGTTTGAAGTAGTATGGGAAGACTACATTCAAGAAGAGACTAGAGTGGCAAACAGAGAATCCTTACTAAAGGAAGATGATCAAGTGCTAGCCACTCACACCAAGAGAAGAGAATTCAATGTAACTTCAAGAGAATAAAATTCAAGGAGTCTCAACCTCCCAGAAGAATCCAAAGAAGAAGGGAAAATCCTTCAAAAAAAGACTACTCTAGCTTTCAATGTTTTCATTGTGACAAGATAGGACACATTGCCCGAAATTGTCCTATAAAGAAGCAAGAGTATAAGAAGAGGATCAACAACAACAAAAGATATCATGCTCATCTAGCGAAAGATGAATATGAAGAATAAGAAGAAGAAGAAATACCTCCAAGAAATCAAGCAAAAGAAGAAGATGCAGAAGAGTATGTACTATTCTCTGCACTCTCTGGGTCTGTAACACCTGGAGAAGACACTTGGATTATTGATAGTGGTGCTTCAAAGCACATGACGGGACAAAATAAAACTCTATCGAAACTTGAAGAAAGAAGCTCTCCTCAGAAAGTATCCCTAGGAGATGACTATCAATATCCGATCAAAGGAGTTGGTGAAGCAAGCTACAAACTTGATTCAGGTAATCCTCTAAAGATGAAAGATGTATTATATGTACCTGGTTTAAATAAGAACTTAATTTATATCTCAGATTTAGGTAATAAAGGATTCATGGTTGCTTTCATAGATGTCCAAGTACTGATGTGGCCCAAAGGAAAGAATATTGAAGATGAAATCATCATTGGTGAAGAAGAAGGAGGCTTGTATAAACTCAAGGGGAACTCAGAAACAACCTTTGTTCATGAGTCCACTGACCCTAGTGAACTATGGCATAGAGGGATTTCCCACATTAACTACAAATCTCTACCTCATGTGAACAAAGTAGTGACGAGATTACCAGACATGAATATCAAGCATGAAGGAATTTGCAAAGGATGTGCGAAGGGAAAGAACATCAAGAATCCATTTCCGAAGAGTGAAACTAAAACAAAAGGTACATTGGAATTGATTCATTCAGATGTATGTGTTCCAATGTCTTCTACATCCTTAAGTGGATTTGAATATTATATCACATTCATTGATGACTTTTCAAGAAAAACTTGGATATACTTCTTGAAAGAAAAGAGTGAAGTGTTTGAGAAATTCAAGGACTTCAAAGCCTTGATAGAAAATCTTTCAGACAAGAAAATAAAGACACTCTGATCAGACAATGGAGGAGAATATACCTCAAAAGAGTTTGAGGACTTTTGCAAAGATGTCAGAATCAAGAGGGAACTAACTACTCCCTACAATCCTCAACAGAATGGGTTTGCAGAAAGAAAGAACAAAACCATGATGGAGGCAGTGAAGACAATGATATGTGATCAAGATCTTCCAATGCATCTATGGGCAGAAGCAACAAGAACTACTGTGTATGTGCATAATAGAATTTCTCACAGTGCTCTTGGGTTCAAGACTCTAGAAGAGATGTTCATAGGAAAGAATCCTGAGGTAAGTCACCTCAAGATATGTGGTTGTCTAGTATATATTCATATACCAAAAGAGAAAAGAACCAAGTTAGACCCTTCCGGAAAGAAGGGGATATTTTGTTGGATATTGTGAAGTATCCAAAGCATTCATAATCTATATTCCTATATTCCATCACATGGAAATCAGTCGAGATGTGATAGCCCTCAAGAGATCCATGAAGTGCCAACATGAAGAAGTGTATGAAGAAGAGACATCTCCCAGAAATAAAGAAACTACATGTCTCCCTAAAGATGAAGGTCCTGAAGAACATGACTTAGCAGAACCACAAGAACCTCCCATGATGGAGATATCAAGAAATAGAAAGCCTACTTGGACAAGAGAAATTATACGAGAAGTAGAAAGATATGGAACTCCTGTAGGCTCCACAATGGAAAGAAAGAAGCCTAAGACTTTTTCCAATTATGTAGCCTTGATGTGTGATGTTGTAGATCAAGAACCTATAAGCCATGAAGAAGTTGTACAGTAGAAAGAATGGGTAGAAGCAACGACTGAAGTATACTAGTCAATAATGAAGAATGATGTATGGGATATAGTTCCCAAACCAAAAGGAAAGAGTATAGTATCCTCCAAATGGATATTCAAAATAAAGCATGCAGCTGACAGAAGTATCGAAAAGTATAAAGAAAGATTTGTGGCCAGAGGATTCTCTTAGAAAGAGGGAATTGATTATGAAGAAAAATTTTCCCCAGTAGCATGGTATACTTCGATTAGAGCTATCATGGCACTTGCATCTATGATGAAGTGTGACTTACACTACATGGATGTGAAAACAACTTTTCTGAATGGTGCGATTGAAGAAGAAGTATACATAGAACAACCACAAGGATTTGAAGTTGAAGATAGACATACTCACGTATGCAAGTTGAAGAAGGCCTTGTATGGCTTAAAACAAGCTCCTAGAGCTTGGTATGAAAGGATAGACAGTTTCCTGTCAAGCATGGGCTTCACCAAGAGTAAAGCTGATCCTAACCTTTATCTTAAGGTTGTAGAAGATAAACCTGTCATCCTGCTGTTATATGTGGATGACTTATTCTTGACAGGGAATGAGAAACAGATTATGGAAAGAAAGAAGTAACTAGCAGAAGAATTTGAAATGAAAGACCTTGGGTTAATGCATTATTTCCTAGGTCTGGAAGTATGGAAAAGTTCAGAAGGAATATTTCTCAACCAGGGAAAGTATACGGTAGAGATATTGAAGAGATTCAATATGTTGGAATGCAAAGCCATGGCCACACCCATGGGCTCCAAAATGAAGTTGTTATTCGATGACCCATTAGAATTAGTGGATGAGACTCACTATAGACAGATCATTGGGTCATTGATGTACTTAACAAATACCTGACCAGACATTTGTTTTGCTGTGAACACCTTGAGTCAATATCTTGTTCAACCAAGACGGGTTCACTTAGTAGCTGCAAAACATGTGATGAGATATTTGAAAGGGACTATAGACTTTGGTCTATACTATGATGGTATCCATGAGTATAAATTGTATGGCTACACAGATGCAGATTGGGATGGAAGTATCTCAGATAGAAAAAGAACTTCAGGTGGATGCTATAGTCTGGGATCTGCTATGATTTCATGGTTTAGCAGAAAGTAGTCTAGTGTTGCTCTAAGCACAGCTAAAGTAGAATATATAGCAGCTTGCTCTGCTAGTTGTGAAGCCATATGGATTCGAAATCTAATGTCAGGATTATTCAACCTAGAGTTGGACACTAATGTGATTCTATGTGATAATCAAAGTTGTATAAAGATGACAGAGAACCCAGTATTCCATGATATATCAAAGCACATAGAAATCAGGTATTTCTACATTCGATATATGATGTAGAAGGGAGCCATAAAGCTCCAGTATGTGAGTACTGATGAACAAGTTTCTAATGTACTGATGAAGTCTCTGTCTCGAGTAAAGTTTGAACACTTTCTGGACAAGCTTGGTGTTGTTCGGAAAGACCTTCCTTGAAAGGGGGGTAGTGATGTTGCAGTGGGATTGTATCATCCCTAGGAACTTTCCCTAAAGTGATCCAGTGACTTTGGTCCTCGAGAATGAATAGGAATTGTATCATCCTGGGACATCTGTCCAGAATAGATCCGGTGACTTCGGTCCTCGACAATGTAGTGGGATTGCATCATCCTTGAACTTTGATTTAGAAAGGTATATGGAGGCTTTGGTCCCCGAGAATGTGGCAGGATTGCATCATCCTTGAACTTTGGTTCAGAAAGGTATCTAGAGGCTTTGGTCCCCAAGAATGTGGCAGGATTGCATCATCCTTGAACTTCGGTTCAGAAAGTTATCCGAAGGCTTCGGTCCCCAAGAATGTGGTAAGATTGCATCATCCTTGAACTTCGATTAAGAAAGGTATCAGGAGGCTTCGGTCCTCGAGAATGTGGTATGATTGCATCATCCTTGGACCTAGTCCTAAAGTGATAGGGACTGATTATCCTGTAATCAATCCAGTGACTTTGGTTGTCGAGAATGTGGTAGGATTGTATCATCCCTGGACTTAGGTCCAAAATTAATCCGAAGACTTTCATCTTCATGTTATGGATTGTAGGTTGTTGCTGATGATGATGACGTACTGATCGAAAGATCAGAGTATAATGATGATGATGTTGCTGTTCGAAATATCAGAGTATGATGATGATGTTGGTGTTCGAAAGATTAGAGTATGATGATGATGTTGCTGATCGAAAGGTCAAAGATGTTGCTGAAGACTAAAGATTGAAGATGAAGACTACATGATGTTGAAAAGACTCCAATGATTTATAGATGTGTTACCCTGATGATATTGATGATGTCCTCTCTCTCTCTCTCCTATTATTGTTGTTGTTGATGTTATTGTAGAATACCCTTCTCGTTAAGGGGGAGTGTTGAAATATTGTAACTTCGAAGAATATTCTATATGTATCTTTTTTGTGGTCCCTGATGGTCCTACCAGGAGAACCACTTGTATTAATTTGTACCCCGATGCTTCTAATTGGAAGAACTTATAAGAGTCATGAGGTAGTCCCCTCTAATTGTAAAGGTGGGTCATTAGCACCCCAGTGTGGTTACTTGAGCCTACATGTGTAACTCGAGCCTACATGATTTAACTCAATCCTACATGTTGGATGAGTTAATTAAAGTGAACGGATGAATATAAATAGAGGTGTAGCACTCCTCATTTGGATCACACACTCTCACTTGTGTAGCGCATTAGTGGAGAGAGAGAAGTAGCTGGAGAAGGAGGACGATCAAGCTTTGATCTCCTTGTTGGTTTTATCTTTTATTTTTTGGGGCATCAATATTGAGGAAGTTTTTGATCGATTTTTCCCAGGATAAATCTGTGTTGTTCCTGTGATACTGTTTCTTTCAGTGATCCTATTTATATGCTTTTGTTATGAAAATGAAATGAAATACTGATGTATTAGCTAAGCATATGGAAATTTAACACTAGCACCACTCCCAGTGCAGTTGACGAGGCATCAACATGAACATGGAACCCCTTGTTG
>LPNX010759973.1:0-24407 GCA_001517045.1 Pseudotsuga menziesii | reverse complement strand
AATGACGCAAGCTATTGGTTTTTGAGAGCGTGAAGAAACTTGGGTGGAGGGCGTGAGTGAACGAGAATGATCTACAACACGCAGCCAGTTTTCCTGCGCGGATTTATCCAAGAGTAAACAAGCACTAGTATGCTGGTCATTCCTAATTTGTATCAGCCATCATGGTCTATGCTGCTCCCCTTCTCATAGTTCCAACAATCTTTACTAAGTAGTGGTTACAACGGTTGACTCTTCTTATTTACGAGATTAAGCCGTTGATGCAGCAAATGCAAATCCATAGTACCAAGCACTAGCAGCATACTTTCCATTGCCACTTTGTCTTGGATTCCTTCTTCCCATCCTAGCTTATTTCCACCCAACACCCTTTTTGGATTGATATCTTGTTTATCCTTCTCCATTGCTTTTAGTCTCCTATCATATTCTATTATTATTAACTCAAATTATTGTTTATTTTTATTTTATTTTTAAGTAATTTTCTATTTCAGAAAGAAATCAAAGGTATATATGCAACTTCCAAAAGAAAATAATACCCACCAAGACTAAAAACAAAGGAAATATCTCTACAAAACACAACCCAATCGATGTTACGCAGCAAATCGGTTGTAACGAGAAATAAAAAACCTCAAAATCCTGTCAGCACTATAGATATTGGAGCCAAATGGTCATGACAAAAAAATTAAAAAAAAAACCTGCATAACGTGCAGGGAGACCGATGATGTTCAAAGGCCAAACTTTTAAGAAGTTCCATTAAAGTCACTGATAAGCAGTCTGTCAGCATATAGGGATAGCTAAGGGAAAGCAAAGGTGTAACTTGAAGAGGAGCTCATGGAAATCAAAAAGATGAATGAGGTGCATTCGTCAAAATCATCTATCTCCTCAAAATAGATGACACCTTCTCAAAACCATCTATCTCCTCACAATAAATGACACCTTCGGGGGAATCCACTGCTCTTTCACAGATAAAGAGCCCCTAAGGGATGAGTCATGTTTCACAGCTGGAAAGTCATGGGGAGGACTTCATGTTTTTTTTGCAAGTCATACGGGATATCATAGTCTGATTTTTTTGCCTTGGCTATATATTTAATTGTAATTATTTTTTTTCTGTGAAAAAAAATAGAAATGAATAATTTAAAAGTTTCTAAACAGAATCCCTACTGAACTTTGCCAAAATAGATGAAACCATAAACAAAAAATGATCTTTTGCCACTAACTTGCAAAATAGAATGAAAGATTTTACTTAATTCACACATAGATAGTTGAAATAGTAAGAAAGATTTAAGAAATCTACACCATAGTATTGTTTGTTTAATTTCAAATTTAAAACCTAAAATATCACTACTTGTCTTCTCATGCAAAGATGTAATGAACATGAATAAGAACTATTCTAGAGTTATAAGATTCTTCAAGTTTCGTTGAAGCTTTGATGACAATGCTAAAGTATCACAATGATTCCCATTTCAGAGCAAAACAATATAGAAAATCATTTTTAGACTACATTGGCTTCACATTCCTTGTAAGGAAAGTTTCTTTCTCAAAAGCCATTTTTCTTTAGAAAACATGATTATGTTGAACTAAAAGAGTGACATCTAACTAATGGTAGAAAAAACGATATTGTGTAACAAAGGGAACAAGACACCTTATTGGCATGATTCATACCAACAAAGAGAAAGGGATGTGGCGCTTTCTCCTTGATTCATACCAACTCCCGGATTTTGTTTCCAATTCTTCCCTGCTTAACAAGAAAATTCAAAATATCAACGAAATAATTCAAGTCAACATATAAGTTAGAGAAGATGGACCTAGAATTAGTGCACTTCAAACTCCAGCTAGAAAATTGAACAAAAACTACTGAAGAATAAAATACCTTTACATAAGCATATGCACAAATCCTTTCAACAAGATATTCAAAGTTTTCAATACAACGAAAAACCCAGTATCATTTCCTTAGTTATACAAGGAATGGTTTCAATTGCATGAAACAAGCAAATTCTTCTCCTTTACACAAGAAAATATAGTGAAATGCTTTAAATGGTTTCAATACAACGAAAAGCCCAGTATGTTTTCTTAGCTATACAAGTAATGGTTTCAATTGCTTGAAACACGTAGTTCTTCTCCTTGGAAATGGAACCCATAAAGGACTTGTGCCTCAGGGACTTTAAATTCTTTCATGAAATAATTGATCAAACTAGAAAAAATAAGAAAATACACACTAAGATGAGAGTAGTCACGATAGATTGATAGGATTCAAGGGAAGACCGACGTCAAAACCTCAATACCATTCCAAAAAAGAGAAAAACCATGTCAGTAGAATTCCCTAGAAATGTTGGTGGTTTTATCTTTTTGAATTCCCTAGAAATTTTCTCATAAGGTTTATATTTCCTCTTTTTAGTTTAATGGTTATCATTACTACTATCATTAGTAGAATGGTAGTTTTGTTGTTCACCAAACACCTATGAAGGTTGGGTTCATTGCAGCAATGAGGGCTCGTAGTTGCTCACCTCCAGCTCCAATGTCTGTGCATTTTTATTTTGAAGAACCGCTATTTAGGGTGAGATTTGTAAGCCATAGCTCATGAATGAGTTTATTCTATAACCAATATTGTTGCGCACAAAAATTGTATTCATCGTTGATAATTTCAGTGTTGAAATTTGTGGTTTAGCCACTACCTTGGCTTGCTCTTACTCTAGTTGTTGATGAGGTTGATATCTAAAACTCCACTACCTCCTTCTGAGTTGAATACGAGGGTTGTTGTGCTTGTGGTATCGGTCTACCTTCTTTGTGACCTCGACCTTTGTTTTCAACATTACAGGTAACCCATCGATGTTGAGAAATTGAAAGTTAAAAGAATTTACAGTTTTGATTCTATGCTCCAGTTTTTAATTAAATTTAGGTTTTCCAAAAATTGCAGGTGATAGTTCGCATAAAATTTGGAAGTAGCCACTTCTTGTTTGTACTGGCGTTCAGTCTACTGGTAAGCCCCGATTATAGAATGGCCCTCCCTACTTGTTCAGACTTAGGGGAATTGTTTACAGTTGGAAGAAGTTCGGCATGGTACTTCCCAATCTTGGGTTACTGTTCTTTGGTTTATGAGTTTTTTTTCATTTTAAAACCCTTGCTTACAGCAGGTTGACTCCGGCTCATTGTCGTGACTTGTAATGCTCTCTTCTTGTGATAAAAAAAAGAATTTTACAATTTTGTAATTGTTATTATAAAGTGTGTTAGTTTTTGTTTATTAAACCCCATATCACAATATGGGTGCACCGGCTAAAGATGGTTTTTGTACTCTGTTTAAGTTTTAAGCCCTTCGGCCTGCCAAGTAATACATAGGGTTTTTAAAGCAAAAGGGGTTTTCCTTCGTGCTTGGACTCAATTTTTATTTAAATTCTATTATCGTAACTCTGTGCACTTAGGGTTTTTACCGTATTCAATTGTGTAATATTATTTTACTATTTATTATTTGCTTTAGATTATTGATAAAGATTTTAGGACTGTCATTCAGTCATGGTATAAGTTGTTTTCCTCCTTGGCTCATGAATTACGAGCTAAGGTTTCCTGAATGAACCCTTGTTTAAACTAATTATTTTAATTTATTTAAGTAGGTTTTGTTACTTGTAAACAAATATTGTTTAAGTTAATATGATTATCTATATATAAATAAATTTCTTAATTTTACCTCTGTATACATGTATTTGTTATGAAGACTGTAACCAGTCTACAATAGTTCATTTTCTTTAATGATAATGTTCCAAATAATAGAATTATAGCTTACTGTTTTTCTTTTATTAAAACAAAGAATTTAATAAAGGGTTTTGAACCTGTAGTTACTCTTGCAGGTATAAACCTGTTAGTAAATATAGAATAGTTCTTATATAGATAAATATTTCATTTATGAACTTGTTATTATCGCATTCTTATTGTTTAATTTACTGAAGTAGACTTAGTTGAAAAATACTCAGAATTCAGCTTATGTAACTTAGTTTAGTTTTCTCTTTATATTTTAAAAACTTTAGTAATATACCACTTGCTTATTCATAAATGTTAGACTTAGTTTCATTAATATTATTAGCAAATAATATATATGAATAGTAGTTATATCTTTAATGAACTGAATGTAAACAAAGTAGTTTAACTACATTTCTTTTACTGCATAAGCAATTGGTTACTAATTAAACATAAAGAAAATATGTATGAGACATAACACTGTTTACCCTCCTGCACATTTAAAATAATGATATAATATACTGTGTATAAACATAACATATTAACTACTAGTGTATTCTCTTAACATAAAAATTCTTCTACCTGTAATGGAATACTGTTATTTCATTACAGTGTATTTACATAAACAGAAAACATAGATAACCAAGTTATTGGTCTTTTTGATAATAACCTACATACTGGAATAAATTACTTTTCTATGAAGAAATGCCTAACACATCTAATCATTTCAGTCTCTTTTCATTTCCTTAATCTACTTTTAAATACTCTGTCTGTGCTGGAGTACGGTCTGGTCCTTCCAGACGTGGAAAAACAAAGATTAGAATTATTTTTCATCTATTTCAGATTCATTCTTTCAATAAACTAAAAGATTACTAACTCTAATAGTTCACAACTAAACATATAACATTCATTAATCAGTTAGATTCACATTTTACTATCTAACATAGTAACACAATAGAATGTAGAACCTGATTAAGATGGACAACATCAGTGTTAGGAGGCCGTTCCTACCTACCAAACTCCTGGAGAGCGCTCAAACAACGCTTCCTCAGGACCCCCGAGCTCGTTCCTGGTCTTCTTGGCTGAACACTGGTGGACCATGCAAACACCAAACTACTCTAATGACTCAGTAAACACTCTGCACTCAGCAGTAAGATCCTTCAGCTGAAAATCTGCACTAGATCACTTAGCAGTTAACCCATCAAACTCTTTTCACAAATTCCCTTGCCATTGAATTTCTTTGAAGTACATTCACATGAATGATCACTTCTGTAGAATGAGCAGCCTCAACTCTCTTAAATGGGTATTTTTATAAATATTTCCTAGGTCTTTTGGGTCAGTTGTCATTAATTGGGCCACCTGCTCTGATCCCACTTTCTTGGGGGATCATGACCCCAAATGTAGGGAAGTTGCCACCTATAACAATTGGAAGTGGTTTGAGGATGATGCCATATGTCTGTTTGCTCTCCACCCAGTCTCCTCCACTAATTTGACCAATAACACTATTTTAACAGCTCTCCTAAGCTGTTGTCTCCACCTTTATTTATTTATAATTAAAATATTTAGAATTACATTTAATATCCTTGACTCTGTTGAGTCATAAATTACAACTTAGCATAAAATTTAACATATTGTCTTTGAATAAAATCAAATAAGATAATTTTTTTTTTTTGCAAAATTGGGGCATGTGACATCGTTCAACACTCTTGAATAAACAAACCAATAAAATTATATTGCCTAGACAAGGGGCACTACTAGACAAAGAGTCAAGTACTATTCAATACTCTGAACAACATGAACTTCAAGAACATCAATATTTGGGACAAGAACATAAAAATAATCTAGTTTGATGAATTTTCCTAATACTTCTTTGAGAACCAAATGAAACTCCTTTCCTTCTCCTTCAAATAGAGATATCCATCTATTCCATCTTCATACGAAAATGAGATGTTACTTGTGACATTGATGACATTAATGAAATTGACATTTTCATCTTTGAGACTACGTGCCACTCCATGGATAAAAAAAAGTGAATGAATTTGTCCAATGCCGGTAAATATAGCATCGTCATATGGATCCACTTATGCTAACATTTTCTCTTCCTGAAGTACTTCATGCTCTGCTGGAATTATTGAGTACTATAAAAAAAATGATATACCAATTAAACCATATTCTATGATATGAGGCTTCTAGATATATACATAAACTGCTACTAATTTAGTACCTACCTTTTGCATGTTCATGTCCATATTTTGGGTCTTTCAATATTGTTGCATCACCCAGAATTACGATTTTTTCCTATGATTGGCAGACATTTCCATTAAAAAAAAGAGGCTTTGTTAGTGAAGTGAAATGGATAAAAATCATCCGTAGATTAAAATTTCAAGTGAATAAATGGTTGGAAGGGAATGATAATTATCTTACCTCATTTGAATCAATAGGAAATCCTTTATTTAATTTGAATGCAACAACAATAGGTTCGATGGAGGAGGCTATGATCGACATATTTTATGACAACCAATTTATAAAATGATTAAATGCATTGCTATAATCCTCATGAGGGTTTTCAATAATATATGGGCCTCTTGTTTGGCTTCTATCAACTTCAACAGATGGCAACAGACTCTCTTTTTTAGAATTTTCTAAGTATTCCATATCTTGATCTATTTCACTCAAATTGGTTTCTCTATTAGTGTAGACACTCATCAAATTACCCTCACACATTTGATGCTTCTACCCTCCTACGTTGTCATAGACTTGTCCCAACACCATATTGTTCACTACCTTGTAATCTTGATTTGAGAGAGAGAGAGAGAGAGTTGGTTGTAAGTGAGCCTTGAGGCATAATACCTACCCCATAAGCCCTATTATTCGTAAATAATTGAGAAGCCGTGAATTAAAGCTATAGGTAGATCCTAGTGTGATCCAATCGATTGGAATATTTCTATGCATACATTGAAAGCACTTGACAAGATGGATTTCTTGAGGGACTTAGATTGGTGAAGGGGATTCCTAAGCATGGAAAGTGTTGTGTGGGGAAATTATTGTGGATCCAATGGTGTGCTAGCTGTTTAAGGATACTGTAGATCTCTATGTTAGATTTTGTCTTGACATAGAAAGTGGAATGGGTTGTGGGACGACATATAGAAACTTGTAGGCTTTTTCTTTGCCATGGTTGACTCATATCCTAGCTTGGGGGTGGAAGAAGTAGTATATTGTAACGAACCCAAAGATCATACCCGTAATATAAAATATAATCATCATCATCTACATTGCTAATAATAATAATATACCAATCCCACACTAGGGTACATGTCGAATGAAGCTTAGTATCTAACACATTTCTTTCTTAAAAAGTATAAATAAGCACTGTAACAAAATCAATACAATTTGTTGCATGAGATAAATACATATTTTGTGTTAGTAAAGTTTCCACTTCACAATAAAATACATTCTTAAAATTATTTCTTCACTTTAGTATATATACATACTAGCAAAATATTCCTATCATTTCTAGTTATATAGAGTAATGTTTCCATAAAAGAAAGTTCATACTTCATGATAAGACTGAGTATATATATATAAAGGAAAACATAGAAAATAAAGTGTGTATATATATTCGTGTGTGTCCATTCACGTGTAGTTAAAAAGGAGAAAGCCTATATTAAAATATATATTCATTTCAATTTGTTTTCCAATGATTCCTTTTTTTTTCTTTCTTTTTCATTCTACCTTACATACACTTATGCCCAGCACGTGAAAACTGTCATCAATAATTAAAACGTATGCACTTGAGATCTAATTGTATCAATAATGAAATCTCAGGCGAACCACTTCAAATAAAAAATTGTCAGGCAAGGACACAGTTCATAAAGGAAATCACAACATTTATAAATACCACTCCAATGTTCAAAGAGTGAAACGAAGGGAACCCTCTTCGAAACGTCGACAACTAAAAGAGTAATCACACCAACGAAAATTTGTTAAGCTTGGTTTGATTTGCTTAAATAACTCTTGAAAGTTAAACGCAGGTTTGGAAAATCCAGCCTTAAAAAAAATTCACAGGCATTAAATAATTGTTCGGATATCAGTTTTCAGAAATGAAGATGCAAAGAGAAACACTCATATTTCTAAAGACACATAAGGAGATCCATACAAACGCCCATAACATTAGATAAAACAAACAGTCATTCAAAATGTTTTAGAAAATAGGCGATAAGCACGCAGACTTTAATAAAAACATATTCTGGATCTTAATTCAATCGTAGGAAGTGGAGAAATTAAAATTTCCAGTTCTTTAGATAAATAGAAAACGTTGGAAATGGATTCCAATCTTAAATAAAATCGTTGGAAATAGAGTATCAATCTAATTTTTAAATAGAATGAAAAACCAGATCTATGCAAAAATCCCTGGAAACAGAGTAACAAACCAATTTTTCAACTCAATGCAAATCCAGATCTATGCATATCGGTGGCATGGAGTATTAACCCAATTTTTAATTAAATGCAATTCCAGATCTATGCGAATGGTTGGAAAATAAAAAAAACTAGATCTAGTATTGGGTGAAGCAAATGAAAACACAACATGGTTTTGATATATATATAATGGAGATATTTCAAGATCTAAAGCGACGGACAGAGTTAGAAGTTGCCCGATCAAACGCATATAGGACTTGTGAATATACCAGAGATCTAGATCTAAAAATAAAACACACTTACAACCAATCCAACACAGGCACTGGGAAAAGTTTGCCGAGTCCTCATCGATCAAACACAAACCTTGGAGAATGTATAAAAAGTTTCCAAATGAAAACGCACACAGTGTCGCTAGCGATAAACGGTCTCCACAGTCTGTCATTCTATACATATATGTTACAGATCTCCAAAGAACACTACCTTACAATTGTTTACCGAGATCGATTTCTAAGCACATAATTATTATAGATCTGAAGAACAAAGACTACGGCAGATCGTTTTCCAAACACATATTCATTATAGATCTGAAAGATAAAGACTACGGCAGATCGTTTTCCAAGCTTCAAGGTTAAACACTCTAGCGATAAACAGTCTCGATAGTCTGGCATTCTATACATATATGTTACAGATCTACAAGGAAAACTACCTTACAAATGTTTACCGAGATCCACTATTATATAAAGCATAGACATCAAACAGGTTCAGATCTAACATCTATCAGAAACTGGAATCGCATACATTTAAATTTTATCCAAGCTCGAATCGCATGCCTTATTCTAGAATGTATTAATAGAGAAATCATTGACAGTCAAGGTAATTCTTCTCCATCAATCGCTTCCACCGTTACATCCAGATTGTTTTTAATTTGAAAATTGTAGTCATTCCAATATATATATATATATATTTAGATCCCAACTACAGATCCACTCAAATAAGGAAATCGCAGGCTCTTATAATAAGAAACGAAGGTAAACTCATTTTTAGAAAGACAAACGCAGGCATTCAAAAGCGTGGAAGGGAATCTCTTGCTGAAATGAAACTTTAAAATTCAAACAACAATTCCGAGACTTATACAAATCGCTGGCTATGAGATATAAAAATTTCAGATCTAAATGTATAATACAAATTGCATGGAAGAATTTGAAAATTTTCAATACTTACTTGGAAAAATAACAACTTGGAGATTCAACTCCTCCCAACCATAGGAGGCAGCAACTCAACAGTTTGCTCTGCTCCACCCCCGAGCTGGATCACCAACCATGCACCCGAACAGCAAGACACTTCCTCGCGGCACTCAACCTCGAGTCCGTAACAAGTTCTTACGATGGACTTATAAACAAAAAACAGAAGAATGCTCAACAATCATTCCTCCCATGCACAACACGGCGTCCCATGCTATTCCAGTGCACCCATATAAATAACTTTTCCCAGGTCTTATTCCATCCCCAATCAAATCTCCAATCAGATCCCTAAATCCCTATGATTTAGGATCTTGTCTGGTTGTTGAGCTTTGGACTAGATTTGATTGGTGTCAATCACTCTTAGCTTGCTTACACATGTCCATTGGTGCCATGGTTGGTGTCCTCTCATGTAGTTGAGTTCTCCAAGTGTCTTTCTCTTTATTAATAAATAAATAAAATGTTTATTTGTGCAAATGTTATTTCAGTCTTTCAGTTTTATAACTCATTACAATATAAAAAAATAATAATAAATTTTCAAAACGTGAAAAATAAAAATAATGTCATGGGGGTATTACATTTCTCCTCCCCGTATTTTTAACACCGTCCTCGGTGATCTTTTTATTCTGAGCTCCCTTGCTCATTCTGGAACATGGAGGGATATGCTTCCCGCATTTTATCCTCCATTTCCCAAGTTGCCTCTTCAGGGCTGAAGTGCTTCCATTGCACTTTTATTTGAACGATGGCTCGATTCTGGAGCATACGTTCCTTCCTGTCTAGAATGCGAAAAGGTTCGGTCTGGAACTCGCCCTTGGGTTCTACCTGAATCACATCCCAGTCAATTATATGAGTAGCATCATGTATATATTTTTTTAACAATGAAACATGAAATACATCATGCACTCTTATATTAGGTGGAAGTGCTACCTGATAGGCTACTGGCCCTACCTTAGCTAACACTTCAAAAGGTCCACAATACCTTGGTGCCAGCTTGGAATATTTTCCCAAACTCAAAGAGCTCTTCTTTGACTTTACCTTTAGATATACGTGATCCCCAACATTGAACTCTCTTGGAGTTCGTTTTAAATCTGCATAACTTTTTTGCCGATCCTGGGCAACTTTTAAGTTTTGTTGTACCTCTTTCACCATTTGTTCCATTTCTTTTAACATGTCTGGTCCTAGAACAATCCTGTCAGCAGGGTTATCCCAAGACACAGGAGTGCGACATTTTCGGCCATACAAAACTTCAAAAGGAATCATTTTTAAAGAAGCTTGATACCCATTATTATAAGCAAATTCTACTAAATGCAAATACTCTTCCCATTTACCTGGTTTATCCATTACGTACATTCGCAGCATATCTTCTAACACTTGATTAGTCCTTTCAGTTTGTCCATCCATTTGAGGATGATAAGCAGTGCTAAAATTTAGTTGTGTATCTAGACCTTTAAACAAGGATTTCCAAAAGTTACCAGTAAATTTCACATCTCTATCAGAAATCACAACCTTTGGAATACCATGCAACCAAAATATTTCCTTCATAAAAATATCAGCTATATTAATGGCTTTGAAAGTAGACTTTACAGGTATGAAGTGAGCAGCTTTACTTAACTTATCCACAACTACCATTATTGAGTCATGTTGCTTAATTGTTTTAGGTAAACCTGTTATAAAATCTAAGTTTATTATCTCCCATTTCCATTCTGGAATAGGTAAGGGTTGTAGTAGCCCAACAGGGTGTTGATGTTCAGTTTTTACTTGTTGACATTCAAAACACCTCGCTAGGTAATTTGCAGCATCATTCTTCATGTTAGGCCAATAATAGCTTTTTCTTAACTTAGTTATCATATTTTGGTAACCCGGATGTCCGGAATATGGTTTCTTATGTAGTTCATTAAGAATTAGGCGTTTTACTTCTTCAGAATATGGTATGTATAATCATTTTTTTATAGACTAACAAGTCTTTGGAGCTTATAGAATAAGCTGAATAACTTCCCTTATCATCTGTTTCCAATTGTTCTTTAATCTTTAAGTACTCTTCATCATTTTTAGCTGCTTCTTTTATTAAATATTCAAGATTTGTTTTATAACTACTGAAGGCAGTTGAACAAAGTGGAATGGCATTTCTACTCAGGGCATCTGCCACCTTGTTCTCTTTTCCTTTAATGTGTTTAATTTCAAAATCATACTCGCTCAAAAACGCTAGCCATCTTGCTTGACGAGCATTTAAGCTTTGTTGATCAAATAAATATTTTAAGCTTATATTATCCGACATTAAGGTAAATTTTCTTCCTATTAAGTAATGTCTCCACATCTTTAAATCATGTATTATAGCAGCTAACTCCAAGTCATGTGTTGCATAATTTCGTTCATGTATTTTAAGTTTTCTTTATTCATAAATTATTACATAATCCTCTTGTAATAACACACCACCTAATCCTTCTAAACATGCATCCGTACATACGACGAAGTCCTTGTAAGGATCTACAATCCTTAGAATAGGTGCGGTGGTTAATGAGTGTTTAAGTTTTTCAAAGCTTTCTTGACATTTATTAGACCATATAAATTTAGTTCCTTTCTTTTGAAGTGAGGTTATTGGATAAGCAATTTTGGAGAACCCCTCGATGAACCTACGATAGTAACCTATGATTCCCATAAAGGATCGAATCCCAGTTACATCCTTAGGAACTGGCCAATCATTGATTGCCTTGATTTTATCTGGGTCCACCGAAATGCCTTCCTTAGTTATTACATGACCTAGGTACTGAATTTTATCTTGAAAGAATTCACACTTGCTAAACTTTGCATAAAGTTTATGTTCTCTTAAGGTTTGCAAGACTAGTTTTAAATGTTCTTTATGCTCTTCTTCATTTTTTGAGTATATTAATATATCGTCAATAAATATTATTACAAATTTATCTAGATATTTGTGAAGAACACTGTTCATTAAACACATGAACGTGGCTGGGGCTTTGGTCAAGCCAAATGGTACGACCAAGAACTCGTAATGCCCGTACCTTGTTCTAAAAGTAGTTTTATGGACATCCTCGTCCTTAATTCTTACTTGATGGTATCCAGACCTTAAGTCGATTTTAGAGAATACCGCCGCTCCTCGTACTTGGTCAAACAAGTCATCAATGCAGGGGAGAGGGTATCTATTCTTAATTGTCATTTTATTTAATTGTCTGTAATCGACACATAGCCTCAATGTGCCATCTTTCTTTTTAACAAACAAAACAGGTGCTCCCCATGGAGACACACTTGGTCTAATATATTCTTTATCTATTAATTCCTGTAATTACAATTTTAATTCTACCAATTCAGGTGTGTTCAAACGATAAGGGGCCTTCAAGGCAGGTACTGCTCCAGGTACCAATTCAATGGTAAAGTCAATATCTCTCCTCGGAGGTAGTCCCGGTATCTCTTCTGGGAAGACATCTTTAAAATCATTTAAAAATGGAAGATCCTCTAACTTAGGTTTTGTTTCTTTAACATTAGTTTCGGTGATGTGTACAGCAAAAACCCTACATCCTTTTCTAGCACATTTTTTCAATTGCAAGGCAGAAATTTTCCTAGTAAGAATCTTCTTTGGAAGTCCTCTAACCATTTTACTTTCACCATTTTGATCAATACAATCAAAACTTTTCTCAAAAAAATTTAGCACCACTTTATGTTTTTCTAGCCAATCCATGCCAATCAGTACATCGTAAGATCCTAATGGTAAAACATTCAAATCTACTTTTGTAATCAAATCTTGCATATGAACTTCACAACTAGAAATAAAACTGGTTACTTTTCTTTTCGTTCCAGTGGCTAACTGCACTAACCACGATTTTTCAAAATCATACTTTCTCATTTTACACAAATCTACTAACCCAGGAGATATATAACTTAGGGTAGAACAAGAATCGATTAATATAGAAACAGGTTTGTCAAGGATCTTACCTTCTACCTCAATCATGGAGGGATGAAAATCCGCTTGATGATTGTCCAGTGCTGCGCTAATCCGCGATATGTTCCGAGCAACTTCCCCCACTGTAGCTGCTTCTCGAACTATATGAATATTTCGATTATCCTTTTTATGAGGACAATCCCGATAGAAATGACTCCCCCCACAACCCCAACACTGCAAGGGTTCTCTTTTTATTTCTTCATTTTTCTTATTAAAATTAGTATCCTTATACTCAGTAGTTCTCATAGGTTGTTTATATTCCGTTCTTAGTGTTGGTTGTTTGTCCTTAAAGGTATTTTTCTGGAAATTTTTATGTTTATTGTTAAAAGGTTTAAACTCTCTTTTCTTAAAACCATTTCCATCTCTTCTCTTAAAATTAAAGGGATTTTCACTTTTACTCTTCGAATGGTCATACGTTAGTTTGGACTTCCTCATGGCTTCATACAGAGTTTTCGGTTCATCAAACTCGATTTTGTCTTTATAGAAATTAGGCAAGCAACCTAGAAACCTTTGTATTTTAGGTTTTTCTTCGTTTAAGTACGGAACATATCTTAAAAGGGATAAGAATTTAGTACAAAACTCATGCATGGACATGGATCCTAATCTTAGCTCATAAAATTCCTTAGCTTTTCCTTCGTAGTGATATTCTGAGAGGTATTCCTTTTTAAATTCCTTCTTAAACCAGTTCCAACTTACTTTCCTATCATTTACTCGTTTTGCTCTTTTTAAGTCTTGCCACCAAATCTCCGCCTTTCCGACGAGATTGAAGATGGCCATTTTGCCCTTCATGGAGTTGGAGTAATTGTACATAGATAAGTACTTCTTCATCCCTGAGAGCCAAGCCTCAGCTTCTTCTCCATTTTTTACTTCGCCGTCAAAGGTAGGAGGTTTTATTTTTTTGAATTCTCCTATTAATTCGTCTTTAAATTTTCTTTTCTTCCTATGTCTACCCTCAGAACTGTCACTAGAATACTCTGATTCACTAGATAGATGGCTTCCATCAGAGTAAGGACAATCAGAGGATGAGTTTTCTTGTCTACGTTTCCTTTTTTTCTTTTCATTAGTTATCTCATGCAGTTTAAAAAGTAGGGCTTCATTTAAGTCTTCTTGGGTTTTCAGAACCCTTTCATGTTCAGTCTTAAAGTTCATAATTTCTTCTTGTAAGTCTCTCACTGTTTGTAGAATCTCAAAATTAACAACGTTGTTAATAGGGGGATCCTCATTATTAAGTTCAACCCGAGCAGGTGGGGTAGGGGATCGTCTTGCGGCCATATCTTCCTGCAGTTTTAGTAAGATAGTTTTTCTGCTATACAAGAAATAAGAACAAAAAGTTACAACTATTAGTTTTCATAAATACGCGTGTAGACACCATAAGGCCTAGTGTCGTAACCTCGCTCTGATACCACATGTAACGAACCCAAAGATCATACCCGTAATATAAAACATAATCATCATCATCTACATTGCTAATAATAATAATATACCAATCCCACACTAGGGTACATGTCGAATGAAGCTTAGTATCTAACACATTTCTTTCTTAAAAAAGTATAAATAAGCAATGTAACAAAATCAATACAATTTGTTGCATGAGATAAATACATATTTTGTGTTAGTAAAGTTTCCACTTCACAATAAAATACATTCTTAACATTATTTCTTCACTTTAGTATATATACATACTAGCAAAATATTCCTATCATTTCTAGTTATATAGAGTAATGTTTCCATAAAAGAAAGTTCATACTTCATGATAAGACTGAGTATATATATATAAAGGAAAACATAGAAAATAAAGTGTATATATATATATATTCGTGTGTGTCCATTCACGTGTCGTTAAAAAGGAGAAATCCTATATTAAAATATATATTCATTTCAATTTGTTTTCCAATGATTCCTTTTTTTTTCTTTCTTTTTCATTCTACCTTACATACACTTATGCCCAGCACGTGAAAACTGTCATCAATAATTAAAACGTATGCACTTGAGATCTAATTGTATCAATAATGAAATCTTAGGCGAACCACTTCAAATAAAAAATTGTCGGGCAAGGACACAGTTCATAAAGGAAATCACAACATTTATAAATACCACTCCAATATTCAAAGAGTGAAACGAAGGGAACCCTCTTCGAAACGTCGACAACTAAAAGAGTAATCACACCAACGAAAATTTGTTAAGCTTGGTTTGATTTGCTTAAATAACTCTTGAAAGTTAAACGCAGGTTTGGAAAATCCAGCCTTAAAAAAAATTCACAGGCATTAAATAATTGTTCGGATATCAGTTTTCAGAAATGAAGATGCAAAGAGAAACACTCATATTTCTAAATACACATAAGGAGATCCATACAAACGCCCATAACATTAGATAAAACAAACAGTCATTCAAAATGTTTTAGAAAATAGGCGATAAGCACGCAGACTTTAATAAAACATATTCCGGATCTTAATTCAATCGTAGGAATTGGAGAAATTAAAATTTCCAGTTCTTTAGATAAATAGAAAATGTTGGAAATGGATTCCAATCTTAAATAAAATCGTTGGCAATAGAGTATCAATCCAATTTTTAAATAGAATGAAAAACCAGATCTATGCAAAAATCCCTGGAAACAGAGTAACAAACCAATTTTTCAACTCAACGCAAATCCAGATCTATGCATATCGGTGGCATGGAGTATTAACCCAATTTTTAATTAAATGCAATTCCAGATCTATGTGAATGGTTGGAAAATAAAAAAAACTAGATCTAGTATTTGGTGAAGCAAATGAAAACGCAACAGGGTTTTGATATATATATAATGGAGATATTTCAAGATCTAAAGCGACGGACAGAGTTAGAAGTTGCCCGATCAAACGCATATAGGACTTGTGAATATACCAGAGATCTAGATCTAAAAATAAAACACACTTACAACCAATCCAACACAGGCACTGGGAAAAGTTTTCCGAGTCCTCATCGATCAAACACAAACCTTGGAGAATGTATAAAAAGTTTCCAGATGAAAACGCACACAGTGTCTCTAGCGATAAACGGTCTCCACAGTATGGCATTCTATACATATATGTTACAGATCTCCAAAGAACACTACCTTACAATTGTTTACCGAGATCGATTTCTAAGCACATAATTATTATAGATCTGAAGAACAAAGACTACGGCAGATCGTTTTCCAAACACATATTCATTATAGATCTGAAAGATAAAGACTACGGCAGATCGTTTTCCAAGCTTCAAGGTTAAACACTCTAGCGATAAACGGTCTCCACAGTCTAGCATTCTATACATATATGTTACAGATCTACAAGGAAAACTACCTTACAAATGTTTACCGAGATCCACTATTATATAAAGCATAGACATCAAACAGGTTCAGATCTAACATCTATCAGAAACTGGAATCGCATACATTTAAATTTTATCCAAGCTCGAATCGCATGCCTTATTCTAGAATGTATTAATAGAGAAATCATTGACAGTCAAGGTAATTCTTCTCCATCAATCGCTTCCACCGTTAGATCCAGATTGTTTTTAATTTGAAAATTGTAGTCATTCCAATATATATATATATTTAGATCCCAACTACAGATCCACTCAAATAAGGAAATCGCAGGCTCTTATAATAAGAAACGAAGGTAAACTCATTTTCAGAAAGACAAACGCAGGCATTCAAAAGCGTGGAAGGGAATCTCTTGCTGAAATGAAACTTTAAAATTCAAACAACAATTCCCAGACTTATACAAATCGCTGGCTATGAGATATAAAAATTTCAGATCTAAATGTATAATACAAATTGCATGGAAGAATTTGAAAATTTTCAATATTACTTGGAAAAATAACAACTTGGAGATTCAACTCCTCCCAACCATAGGAGGCAGCAACTCAACAGTTTGCTCCGCTCCACCCCCGAGCTGGATCACCAACCATGCACCCGAACAGCAAGACACTTCCTCGCGGCACTCAACCTTGAGTCCGTAACAAGTTCTTACGATGGACTTATAAACAAAAAACAGAAGAATGCTCAACAATCATTCTTCCCATGCACAACACGGCGTCCCATGCTATTCCAGTGCACCCATATAAATAACTTTGCCCAGGTCTTATGCCATCCCCAATCAAATCTCCAATCAGATCCCTAAATCCCTATGATTTAGGATCTTGTCTGGTTGTTGAGCTTTGGACTATATTTGATTGGTGTCAATCACTCTTAGCTTGCTTACACATGTCCATTGGTGCCATGGTTGGTGTCCTCTCATGTAGTTGAGTTCTCCAAGTGTCGTTCTCTTTATTAATAAATAAATAAAATGTTTATTTGTGCAAATGTTATTTCAGTCTTTCAGTTTTATAACTCATTACAATATAAAATAATAATAATAATTTTTCAAAACGTGAAAAATAAAAATTATGTCATGGGGGTATTACATATATGATGGACATAGTACCTATCGTTGGGTGGAAAATTGCACTTACACATCTAGTTGCATGGATGCTTATTTTGGATAAGGGTGAGTGCAAGCTAATGAGGGCCACTTTTGGCACATTAGATACAATAGAAAACTGAAAAATAAGGCATCCCTCAACTTAATTGTATTTTTTGAGATGCTTACACAAAATATCTTGCTTTGAGTAAATAAGATTAAATGTAGGAAATTGAATCATGTTTCCAAATATATAAGTTTTATGTATTGAAAATTTTTATAACTATGTCAAGTTTCATTTTTTCTAACAACCACTTTTTATTTTTTAGGCAAATGATAAGGTATATGTTTTTGTGGGTGTAGCCTTTGAAGTCCTAAATGATGCTTTTAGGATACAAAAATTTGCAGGCATGTGGAGAAAATATAGCACTAGTACAACACTATTTTTCAAAAATAAAATTAGTTAATTTTAATTTTTATTTATAATTATCTAAGTGATCATTCCTTGAAAATGGTACGTCTTTTGTGGGTGCGGTATTTGAAGGTATTAATTAAATAACCATGAAATGGGTTTTTTTAATAGAATGTACAAGTTAGTGTCTTCTAGTGCACCATATAATTTCTTTTTAAAAATATTAAGAATTCAAAAAGTTATGGAAAAAACACTAACAACATTTTTTTTGAGTTAAGGAGTTAGGACACAATAGAAATTGAAAAAAAAAAGGAAAATATAATATTTTTTAATAAAATTACATATTTAGAATCTGCAGAAAAAATGCTATTTATGTTTAAGATTTCAATAAAAATGATTGTGTGTAGCATACTGTAACGAGTGCGTAAACAATGAATTCTTCAGAAAATGGAAGAAATTCCCAATTAGCTATGGTTTATCATATACCATAGCACATGTTTGGTATTGCCGAAGAAAACTCCAAACCATACACATAAGACTATTGGTGACATGTGAGCAAGTGAATTGGCATGTTTACATTCAAATTACATCTCCCACCCTTGTAGAATTGAAAAACACGTGCCCATTATAGAACTACAAAACGTGCGCACGTTATGTAGTTCTATAACGCTTATGCATTTTGTAGAGATAAAAATATAGCACTATATGTAATATATCAAATGTATGGATAATAGTTTAGAGGGGGTGTGGAAGGTTCAAGGGCCTAGAAGGATGTTGGAAGTTCAGGTGGGGATGGTTAATAGTTGAGAGGGGGTGGGGAAGGGTCAAGGGCCTAGGAATATGTTGGAAGTTCAAGTGGGGATGGTTAATAGTTGAGAGTGGGTGGGGAAGGTTCAAGGTCATAAGAGGATGTTGTAAATCAAGAAGAGAAAGATGAATGGAACATGAACATTATGGGTTACAAGGGCGAAGGGGAGTGGGGATTGAGAGAATTATTAGGAGGAGAAAAGGTGTTGAAGATGTATAGGGTTAGAAGCAGTACACAAGACTTGAGTGATGAAGGGGGATAAGGTGGAGGGGAGTAAGTGGGTGATGGTTTGATGAGAGAGAGGATTGGTGAATGGAAAGGTGGATATGGAATGTTAGAGGAGGAATAGGATGTGTTGGAGGAGAGAGGAAAAGGAGGGGGTAATTGAAGAGATGGTAAAGAGATGCGATAAAATAGAGCATAGGGGTCATAATGAGGTAGGGGGTTGAGGAGAAGGGATAAGTTGAAAACAGAGAGAGAGAGAGAGAATGATGTGGAGAGAGTGTTAGAGAGAATAAGATAGAGAGGGAGGAGAGGGGATGAGGGAGGGATGGTGATAGAGTGAACAAAAGAGAGATTGAGGGAGCAATAGAAGGTGTGTGTGTGTGTGAGGAGTGACGGGGGGATAGAAACAAGGAGAGAAAGGGGCAGGTTCACACATTTAGAGAGACAGAGAGAGATGGTGTCAAAGACAGAGGGTGGAGGGTTGATATGTGGAGAGAGAGGGAGATTGTGAGAGAGAAACATGGAGAGGGAGGGTGAAAAGAGATAGGAAAGGATGGATACAAGTTGAGAGAAAGAGAGAGATGGATAATGGCACAAAGGGTTGGTTATTAAGGGAGAAGGGAGGGAGGTAAATCGAAGGTGGAGAGAGAGGGAGAGGTAGAGGGAGTTTGTGAGAGAAGGGGACACACACACACACACACACACACACACACAAAGATCATGTGGGAGAGAGGGGGATGGGTGAGCGACAAGGGAAGAGGGGGAGGGGTGAGAAATAGAGAGAAAGTGATGGAGGGAAGGATAGTGAGGAAGGTATAGGGAATGTGGAGAGATATTATGAGATTATGAGATATGGGAAGTGAGGGAGGGACACACACACACACACAGATATTGTGTGGGAGAGAGGGAGGAAGGGGTGAGAGAAAAAGAGGGGGGGTGAATGATATAGAGATTGATATGGAGGGATGGATAATGAGGGAGGTGTATAGAAGATGGAGAGAGACTATGAGAGAGGGGGGTGAGGGAGTGACACACACATGTATATATTTATAAAGAGAGAAGGGGGGGGGGGACACACACACACACAAAGAGAGAGAGAGAGGGGGGGAGGGTGGAGTGATAGAGCGAGAGAGTGGTGGAGGGAGTGATAGTGATGGAGGTATAGTGAAGGTGGAGAGAGGTTATAAAGAGAGGGGGCAGTGAGGGAGGGACACCCACACCCACACACACAAATATATATATATATAGAGAGAGAGAGAGAGATTGTGTGGGAGAGATGGGGGAGGGGGGAGAAATAGAGAGAGAGTGATGTAGGGAGGGATGGTGAGGGAGGTATAAATAAGGTGGAGGGAGGTTTTGAGAGATGGGGAGTGAGGGAGGGCCACACACAAACACATAGAGATAAAGAGAGAGAGGGAGGTTGTGAGAGAGAGAAGGGGGAAATACACACACACATACACATAGAGATAGCGAGAGATGGAAATATGAAGGCACGGAGAGCCAGTGAGTAAGTCATAGAGGGATAGTGAGTAAGGAACATGTGTATCCATCAATGGAAAAAATATTTTTTAGGGATAGAGTCTTTCATTTCCTCCCTTGACCATGTTGTGGCATTAATACCCATATCTAATGCTCAAAACCACTTAAGGCATGTGTATATTTTCTTGGAGACCAAGCATACCTTTAATAGGTCATATGTGGTGCTTCAAGTAATTGTTCATTAACATGGGTGCCTCAAATATTCCATTATGGCCTAAGGAATGAGCATATTCCTTCAATCATGTCTTAGAGGTCCCATGCCCGCTCCTCAAAACCACCTAATTCTACTAACATCCATATTCATAGTCCAAATATATCTATGAGATGCCAAGTGTGATTTTTTAAGGCATGATTCTTATCCATAGATGCCTAGAAGCTTTAGTTAGTTCCTATGGCCATAGTTTCCTCCCCTGACCATTTCCATGGCCTTGAGATGCATACCTAGCGCTCAACAAATGATGATGGCATGCATATCTCGATTCAGATTCAAATGATTTGCTTTCAATGTCACGTGTGGTGGTTGGAGACATTAATTTTGGCCCTAAATGGTTAACAACTTCCTTTAATGCCTAAGGACCAAGTGTTTCCCCCTACCGATGTGAAGGGGCCTAATATCTATACTTAGTGATAAAAATGTTCTAATGGAACTAGTATCCTAATTTCAAGGTAAATGAAACCATGAAAGGATCTATTGAGGTTGTTAAACACGTCATTCTTGGCTCTAGATAAATAGAAGCATATTCTAGGGGCTAAGGCCTAGGTTTCCTCCCTTATTGTGTCTAAGGTCCCAAGACACATACATAGTACTTAGAAACCCCTAATGGGTCCCATATCCCCATTCAAAAAAAAACTGTCAACATGATAGGTAATCTATGGTGATTCAAGGTGTCATTCATGGACCTTGAGCCCTAAAAGCTGGTTTATAGCCTAAAATTAAAGATTTGTGTACCGACCATGATTAACACCTTATCCTCCATATCTAATGCTAAAAAATTCCTAATGATTTCCATATCCCAACTTAAAGGTTGATGATACCCTTAAGAGATCATGTGTGTTTATTTGAGGTGTTGTTCTTGGCCGTATATGTCTATAGGATTCCTTTAGAACCTAAGGACTAGGTTTCCACCCTAAACCATGTCTACAGATATGTTTCTAGTGCTAAGATAATTATAATGCACTTCATATTCTCTCTTAGATGCAAAATATCACATACAGAGGTCCTATGTGCAGGTCTGATGCCTTGTTCATGGAACTCAAGCCTTAAAATATACCTTTAGGACATAATTCTTTAGTTTTCTCCCTCAAGAATGGTAAAGGGGCTATGACCTATACTTAGTTATTAAAATATCCTAATGGTATCTATATTACAACACAAAGAAAAATTATTCTCTTGGGAGGTTCGGCATGGTTGTTTGATATGTTGTTCTTAATGATGCTAAAATATTACTATAGGTCCTAGGTCTTGATGATGAAAAATATTGTTTTTATTCATTTCCCTAGCCATGCACTAAATCCATTTTTTTTGTGGTTCTCCATAACGTGTGCACATTTTGCTTCTCTAAAACATTTTCTTGTTTTGCTTATGCAAAACACGTGCACATTTTGCTTCTCCATAATGTGTGTGCGTTTTGCTTCTCCATAACGTGTACATATTTTGTAACTATAAAACATGTGCACATTTTGTAACTATAAAACACATGCATGTTTTGTAACTATAAATCATGTGGGCATTTTTCCTAGCCTAACCTACGTGTCATATGACATGTCAGGCTCGAGATTAACCTAACCAAGCATTACCTAACAGGAGCGCGTTGTTTTTTTATGTATCATGAGCATGTTTCCAAAAAGTAGGATTGCATCTAAAAGGTCACTCAACTTCTTGCACACACCCATAAGTATCTCCTTATATTTGAGTTGATATATTGCTAACTAATTTGTAACGAGCTATGATTATTATTGTGGTGTATTATACTAGTAAATGCATGTATTTATGTGTGTGGAATGACATTTATTCCACTATATTTATTATCATTATTATGCACACTATTATTCTTGATATAAACTCATACATGGCCTTTGGTACCACTTAAAAACCCACATTTAGTTCCTATGCCCCTTTATGTTGTTCAGTTGATGGACGAGGATGCTACAGAGTGGTATTAGAGCTATAGGTTGCAACACCAAAGTTGTATGCACCAGAAAACCGTGCTCATAGGGGAAAATAGGAAACCTGATAGTCAAATCCCACTATGGTGACAATTGGTAGGAGCGTAGTGGTCATTAGAAGTTGATATCAGGGGTGAAATTGGTGATACTCGAGAGAAACCCCAAAATCCAAACCCCTTGATGTTGACAAGTGGTAGGAGCCTATTGGTCTTCAGAGTTTGATATCAGGGGTTAAAGTGGTGATACTTGGGAGAAACCCCATAATCCAAACCCCTCAATGGTGACAAGTGGAAAAATTCAAGTGCTTGTCGAAGTTCTATATTAGATTGAAGATTAGTGGAACTTGGGAGGAACCCCAAGAGTTTTACCTAACAACGTATCTGGATCTACATAGTGGATTTGACAAAATGTGTTGGGAAAATAAGGTTCAATAGAAAGCCTCGATGGGACATGCATCAATGCATTGAATTTTTTGCATATGAGTATCTTTGAGGTGGAATGCAAGGAAATATCAATGGGAGGCCCTATCAGGACACACATTTTTGTTTTAGAGTTTTGCATTGTATTTTTCCTAAGGCATCACAAAAGGAAAGAACTGATGGGAATCTAATTATGAAGCCCCAATACGATGCAGGTTGGCATTTTAGAGCTTTGAATCAGATTTATTTGACGATGTCATCGATAAAAGATTTAATGATAAATTTTTAAAGAGGACACATGTCTACGTTTCATATTTTTCATTGAAGTTGTGTTAAGGTGTCGTGATAGGAAGGTCTACTGGGAAACCCTGATTGAGCACATGCATCTTTTCCATGGAGTTTTTCATTGGAGTTGTTTTGAGTCCCATAAATAAGGTCCGATGGATATCCTCAATGAGGAAATGCATGAGCTCATCATATTTTTTACATTAGAGTTGTTTTAAGGATTCCTCGAAAGAAAGTTTGTAGCAAAGGCCTAAAAATGGACACACATAAGCATACTAGTGTTGTTCCATGGAGTTCCCAAATGAAGATGGCGGAGAAAAAAATGAAAGGAAGTGTCTTAGGTTAGAGTCCCAAGTTGACACATGGATGGGTATCATAGTTATAGTCTTGGGGTATACAATGAATCATAGAATTTGAAGGGCCAATAAGTGAGGTTCAATGGCCAATTGAATTAGTGTGGACTATTAAATCAAAGGTTAAAAAAAGACCCCTACCACGAATGAAATAGATCGTGTCATGCATCATTGATCATCATTCACCCTGGAAACTGTTTATTGTATATCTAAACCTACCTATCAAGGGGGTTTACTATGTGAACTTATGGCAAAGCACATGCATTTGTAGGATATTAAAGGATTCCCTTAATTTCACTAGATATTGAATATTGATCCAAGAATCCTTTTGTGAACCCCTCCCTCCCCCCAAATACACCTTTAAGAATTAAAAAACCCTATTTTCATTAGATATCCTAGGTATCCATTTTCCCATGATATCCCCACTTTTTCTCATTGAGATCCATACAAGTGTGT
>LPNX010759961.1:31583-55078 GCA_001517045.1 Pseudotsuga menziesii | reverse complement strand
ATCTTTACAACTTAGTTGCTCTTAGGTAAGCCCTCCATGTGTTGGATTAAACCCAAAGTGAGGGAAGTAGTTTCTTTGGTGAAAATGATAACTCTTCTCAAGAAGGAATATGGATGGTGTCAAAATATCATGAATCTTGAATCATCCTTTATTTCCCTTGATTTTGCTCATGTCTACAGAGAATAAAACAAGAAGGCAGATGGCTTATCCAAGGAGGCACTCTTTACGGTCTTTGGCCTCTTATAGTTTATTGAAATATGTGAAGGTGAAATAGTGGGGAATGGATCGATGAAGCTCTTTTAATTTGATCTTGACCTACTCTCTTTGACATCTTTAATGTTTATTTTTTCAGGAGTATGACAGAATTTAGATTTTTCACATCCTTTGGTTGTTTGAGGCAGACGTTGATCTCCTCTTGTATCAATTTCTTGGTAGGTCCATAAGTGCCTCCCTGGATAAGCCATGACTAGGTTCTTCTTGTATTCCCTTGTAGACATCTTTTGAAGTCAAGATGAAACTAGGATGTATTCCTTGGTATTTTGATCTTGGTGGTGAAGTTGGTTATCTAAATTCTCAATTTAGCTATCTGGAAGAGTCTCTGAACTAGATGAATTTTGATAATTCATTTTTGGCATATTATAACCTTAAAAAAACATTTTATGCATCCTATTATAACCTTAAAAAAACATTTTATGCATCCTATTATAACCTTAAAAAAACAGAGAATATTTCATAGCATATCTTCTACATAACTAAATTATTTAATAGAAGAAGAGTGATTCCAGAACTATATTTAATACTAATTGTCGTTATATGAAGTTTGATAATTCATTTTTTTCATATTATATAACATTTATAAAACATGTTATGCGTTCTATAGTATATGTGCCATGTTTACCAAAATGTGACCAGTACAATGTTATGTTAACAAAGGACGTGTCATCACATATTAGGATGGACCATTCTTCATTTATTAAGCGAGTTCACTTATTACTAAGTTTTTTCTCTTACCCTAAGGCCAAACACCATGTAGAATAGAGCTTAGGCTTGCAAGTTGGGAATATTAGTCAGCTAGGATGTTTTTGTAATTTATTATAGTGGATTGTAATGCTTGGGGCATTTTCATCAAAAATAACAAGACTAAATTCCAAAAAGAACAAAGACCTTTGATCACCTCTATGTTTCTTCATCTCTTGTTTTGATCACCTTTTGATCTTCTGCAAGTACGTTGAAGCTGACTCTTCAGTTTGGGGAGGGCTATTTGAATAAGCCACTAACAATACATTTGGTTTCAAGGTGTTTCATCCCGATAGTAAGATTTCTTCATCCTTTTTAGAGATTTGAATTGAAAGTGCATACCTTGCTTCCTAGCTCTTTGTTTTATTAATGAACTAACATGCATGTGTAAATTTGAATTACTTTTTTTTTCATTTATTTATGGATGCACTCACCTCATTTTGTAGCCATATTATATCCAAAATTTTGAAAAAAATGTTATAAGTTTATTCATTTCTTAACCAACTAAAAGGTACACATGGATGGAAAAGCAGATGGATCCAAGTGATGTTGTGGACTTTGAAATTTTTATTGGTGAAGAGAATTGTGCCATTGGCATAGTCCAGTGTCAAAAAGGTTGTACATATGATGATATCCATTGTGAAATTGCGAATGATGAAGTTGTTGAATATTCTTTTGATTTTATTATTGGCTCAACTGGATATCCTATCTGGTCTAGTTTCCCCACTTCCTACACATCCAACACAAGTGTCCCCTTCTCTGATTCACAGTCCCTCAGGATACACCTTCCCTTTCAGTGCTCTTCAGGGTGTGCATAGTAGGTTTACCAACCATTCTTATCTTATCGTGAGGTTCCATACTAGGTTTATCAAGCACATTCTATGTCTCCCCCATTCCTAAGTCTTGTACATAGATCAGACTTGAACCAGGGTGCACAACACAACAACCATAGGGAGACTCTGCAACACTATATTTACTCTAGGATATGAGTAATGAGGTCTTATACACTCTATAGTTACAACCACGCTGCAACACAACAGTCATAGTATTTTTCCACAGACAACGCCCGCAGGATGCGAAGGATACATACATAGAAGAGCTCCACTGCTCTGAGCTTCCACACAAATGGAGAATAATAATGGTCAATGTGTGAATGAAAATGAATGGATGGGTGAATGAACTAGTCGTGCCCCACAGCTCTCAAAACATGAATGCATGGGTTTTTCCTCTCAAACTGGCATATGGTTCTAGTGTTTTCTTGTCCATGCAAGAAAATCACGACATCCCAAAACTGGAAACTCTGCCCAATTTGGAATTTCCCATAGTCTTCCCCTTCCAAGCAATAACTACTTCAACCACCATGTGGCAGAATAAATGGTTTGGAAGAAAAGACAAGAAAGAGGGTAGTTGATAGTTCTGATGAGCTCTCCTCATGACACATGGATTTTCCCCAAACTGGCTCAAGGTTAACATTCCCAACCCCTTATCCTTAGGAAAATCATGCCCCCATCTCATTATTCATTGCATTGACATAGCTGGCTGTGTTTTTTTTTCATTAACTTACATATTTACATGATGTTTACAAATGTTCTTGACTTAGCACATATAACATAGGTGCAGTGAATGGTTCGGATGTCGAACGGTTGGGATAACTCTATGTGAAGTTATCGATTGTCAAATATTTCTCTATGTGTTCTTGAAGCATGGTTCTTAAGGGTTACTGGACTATTGGATAGTTCAACAAATATTTTTAATATTACTTTTAAAAGGATGAAACAAGTTTTTGTTTGTCAAATTTTGGTACCCATGCCCATGTTAGAGTTTTCATATACTGTCTTTTGCTACTTCAATACTTAAATGGAATATTACTTAATGTTTGTTTCTTGAAATGTGTTTTATAAATGTTTTCTTAAATGGCATATCATGCTCTTTAATTTTGTCATGTTTGTGTGGAGTGCATATTAACTCATTAGGAAATTGTGGTTGTTGATTCAAAAGATGGCTATGGTATGGAAATATCTTGTTATAAAAATCATTATTGTGCACCTGTTGTGGTATGGAGTGGGTATGGAGTGGTTCTACTTTCTATAACCAATGAATCTTATATAGTGATTACAAAAATATATAAAATAGTGTACAGTGTAGCTGATGTGTTGACCAATCCATTGGCCAGAGTCAAGTTTGAGTACTTCAGGGGGAAGCTTGCTATTCTCCATATTGAGGTTCCTTCCAAGGGGAAGTGATGAGTCCATGATCCTTTCTAACATGGTGGTAAATTGGGCCTCCCATGGTCATATGTAAGTGCAAAGCCTTTCTGACATGGTGGCAGGTTGGGCCTCCCATGGTTAGATGTAAGTGCAGAGCCTTTCCGACATGGTGGTAGGTTGGGCCTCCCATGGTCAGATATAAGTGCTAATCCTTTCTGACATGGTGGCAGGTTGGGCCTCCCATGGTTAGATGTAAGTGCAGAGCCTTTCCGACATGGTGGTAGGTTGGGCCTCCCATGGTCAGATATAAGTGCTAATCCTTTCTGACACGGTGACAAGGTGGACTCCCATGGTCAGATGTGAGTGCTGGGCCTTTCTGGTTGGGTCATATATAAGTGCTGGACGAGCCATCCTGACATGATGGAAGGCTAGGCCTCCCATGGTCAGATGTGAATGCTGGGCCTTTATGACTGGGTCAGATATAAGTGCTCGACAAGCCTTTCTAACATGGTGGTAGGATGGTCCCCCCATAGTCAAATGTGAGTGCTGGGCCTTTTTGACTGGGTCAGATGTGAGTGTTGGGTGTTCCATTTTGACATGGATACTGGACGTGTTCCTACCATGGTCAGATGTAAGTGCTGGGCAGGCCTTTTTGACATGGTGGCAGGCTGGGCCTACCATGGTCAGATATAAGTGCTGAAGAAGATGAAGAACTACCTAGAGGCTAGGCCTACAACCAACATGAAAAAGGGCTGGCTCTATAGAACTTCCTGTGATGAGTATAATTGAGAGATAACACCAATTAATCGAGATAACAGAGCAATGTTAATGGTGATCCATTGATGGTCCAACTTTGATGATGATCCCGTGATGATCTAGCTATGATGATCCAGAGAAGAAGACTTGTGCTAATGAATTGTGTCAACAGAATTTATTCCTAGTTAAGAGGGAGTGTTGATGTATTTGTAACTTCAGAATGTATTCACTTATGTATTTCATATATTGTATTTGATTATTCCCCGATGATCCTATCGGGAGAATCAGTAATGTAAACAAGTCATGTAAAGTCATATAGGATAACTCTCCTTGTTGATCAAGGGTTAAAGTCCCCGTAGTTGTGGGTAACTAGGGTTATTAGACTCTCCTAGAGAATTCGGCCCTGGTAAGTTGTTGTCAAGTCAAAAACTAGTATAAATAGAGAGTGAGCCTTTCTATTTATCACACATTCACTGACACTCAGGTGTAGCACATGAGTGAGAGAGAAGGATCTGGGATAAGAGAGAGAATAAATGTTGGAGATCATCTTATTGTCTTTTGGTTTTACTGCTGCCATTGGTGCTCATTCTATCTTTGAGCAAGTTGCAGGGTTTTCTCCTTTATGGTTTCCCCAAGGAAAAACTTTTTGTCTATTGTCTCTTGTGATTGATTGTTGTGCATGTTATTCTATGAGATAAGATCCTAAGATTGTATTGCTTAAATGATAAAAATATAACAGACAGGAAGGAAAGATAATGGCCCATTCTAGAGTAAAGTGTAGCTCTAAGGCTACCACTAAGACTCTGACATGCCCATATACCAACATCCAAACAAGAAGGTAAGAAGCTCGACCTCCTTTCGCTTGTGTTCATCCAACAAATTGAAGCATCACCAGATAACTTGCATTAACCAGATAACTTCTTCAGGAGGAGCGCATCCATCTAAAGAAACCCTAAGAAGGGTAAAACAAGTGTATAGTGATGTATCCCATAATTTTTTATTTAAAAATGAAAGTGAGGATATCTATTTATATGATCTCACACTCACTTTTACAAATGAAATATTGGTCGACATGCCTTTAAAATGCCAATTTAAAATTAAAACAAAATAATAGTAAAATATAGCCATTATGTAGGCTCAAGGTAGGCTACCTGGGGTATTTGTACCCATGGGTGACAAAAAATGCTCAAATAAGAGAATTACTCTGAACGAAAGGGTTGAGTGACATAGAGGGAGGGAATTATACCCCATCTAACCCCCGAGAATGTTGTAAAATCCCTCAATTCCCTCCTTAATGCATTAAAATGGCCAAGAGGGTGTACAAAGTTCCTGCAAATGAAGATGGGTTCCTCCTAGGTGAATCAGAGGTGACCAGAGCGCACGAGCACGATATGGAGCCATGAGACCCAATGGTTAACCCTTAGGGGTCCCAAACACCAAACCTGAGGTTAAAAACCTCTTTAATGGCAGTTAGCAGTGTCAGTGATCCATAATACTCTTAAAGGAGGGCCAAATGGTCCATCCATGATGATCATTTCTCAATAACACCCCTCCTGGTTGAAAAATTGTCCCTCTCTCCCTTGGGTACACCTAAAGGTGTGTTGGGTACAAGTGCAGCGTAACAAAGTGAAAACCTATTTTTAAAGTGGAAATGTTGATAAAGTGTGTCATTCAATGATTATGGGTTTAATTTATAAAATTTGTGCACTTTTATATATATGCAGTTTTAAATAATTTAAATTTAATTTGAGCCCACACGTTATTTTTAATATTTTTTTAAATTTTTTACAAAGGAAATGTGTTAAACTTAGGATGAGTACTGGAGGAGTTACACATCTCTGCCATATTTGGATCTAGAATGAGCCTCTTCAGCACAATACATGTTAGTTTACAATAGAAAAAACCTATGGAAAGATTCCAATTGAAGGAACACGAGTTCCTCACTAATTAAATAGCTAGTACAAGTAACGTATAAATGCCATAAATGGCAAAATGTAATAATGTATTAGAATGTAAGATAGATCATAAATAGTTACTTAGGTATGAGATTTATATAATCCCGTCATGCACCTTTTCATAAAAGAATATGACTATTAGCTTAGAGAGTCTTTAATTAATAATAAATTAATATTAATATTAATATATTATTTTATTGTTACATTGCCTTCCCCTTAAGGGAAACTTTTTCCTCAAAGCTTATTTGACGACAATGATTACGTATGGTTTTTTCTTGCAATGTTATCTATCGATCTTTTGTGTTTAGTCACTGTGACATTTGATGAAACAAGGTGAAATGAGTTACGAATTCCCCATAAGAACCGTTGCGTCATCTCTGATGTGGTCCATCCCAAATCAATTTTTATCAACGCTATTCTATCACTTTGTGGGATAGGTATTCTTGTTTGTTGTTTTGAATTTTGATTTTCTGTTCTTTCTCATTTGACATCATCTCTCTTATGAGTGTGTTGATTTTTACCCTTTCGTTGGTCGAAATAACATTTATAATTGGGGTGGTGATAAGGAGTTCTTGTTGTTTGTTCTTCGACTATATTGACTTCTTTTCTATCTGTGATGATGAATGAATTTACTTCCTCAACATGACATTGTTTTTCGGATAGTATGGATGCTTCTTTCTAGATTTGCGCTATTTTTTTCTCCAGTAAATTGTTTTTACTTTGAATCTTCTTGAACTTTTTGTCTTGCGACTTTTTTTCCTCTTTTAAATTCTCGATTTGTTTCTCTAGTTCTTGATTAATATTCTTTAGGTGTTGGTTTTCTTCTTGATTTTTTAGAAATCTTCCTTTGAGGCCTTCATTGGGTTGTTCCTTCTTGCAACTATGTTTCTATTTTTTAATATTCACAATCAATGTTTTGTTATGATTTCGTACTCGAAAAAGTTCTTCGGAATTACTTGATACCACCTTGTTGATTTTTGTAATTTCCAACTTATGTGTCTTCTTAATGCCATCATGCCGTTGCTGGAGTTTTTCCTTTTTTTGCTGATGTTGACATAATTCAAATTCTTGATTTTCTCACTTTCTCTGGATGTGCTCCAACTCATTATCATCCATCAGTTTATTCTTCGTTTGTAGTTTGCGATAAGGGGACTATCACTGAGAAATCCTGTAGCATTATTTTATCTGTAGTTTTCATTTATGGTCTGTGGTCGGAGAGTAACTCAACAATATTGCAAGATTAGAGAGTCCCTATTTAAGTCACTTTAGCCTTAATTATCCAGTGGAGAAAAGAACATAAACAAGAAGAAAACTAGAAAAAAACCTCGTATTCTGGTTCATACGAGCTTCAATCAGAGTATTACATGGGATTACTTTGATGGAGAAAGCCAAGGATATCCTTCATTAGGAGGTTATGGAGGAATTATATATATTTTATAGGATGTGAAGATAAACATTTTTTATGGACTATTTCACTGCACAAATAGTAAGGTAGAGTTGTCATCCCTCTGGTCACTCCTACACACATCACTAGCTCAAAATATTCATAATATCTAGGTCTTTGGTGATTCTAATATGGTAATTGAATGGGAAAATAATATGATACAAATCAAGGCCCCTCATTTACAACCTTTGTTGAATCAAATACATAGTCAGTTAGGAGAATTTTCCTCTATTACTTTCAACCATGTTTATTGCGATCTAAATGAAGAGGCCTATCAAAAAATGCATTACTTCTAGCTACATGCTTGTTGATGGTGGAAGAGCATATGAATCAACCCTCTCCCTAATCTTAAAATAACATAGATACATCATGATGACATATATACATATTTTTGAAGATATTTGCAGTTTTGTATGACTAAAGATAAAGTGAAGCTATATGTTTAGCTTATAGAGCAACAAAAGGGAAATTCTAAAGCTGATATTTTCTAGAAGATGAATAATTGTAAAGTATTTTGTGAAATAATGAGATGAATGCAATATTGGAAATAAATAGATGTAAGTCCCTTGAGGGAAATTTATGATCATCATTTTTGAATGATTGATATTTTCCAAATGGAAGATAGCCTAAAGTGTTATTTCGACTAATTGTTGTCAATGTTGATGAGAATTTGTTTAGTTCATGATCAGTTCGAATATCCATAAGTGAGGTGTACTAGTCTACGATGGTGTATTTTCTAGTGATGCCATATATAGTGTGAGGAAGCATCCCCTAGGTTTCTATGTGAGTATTTCCTTAGTAAAAAAGTTCTGAAAGGTTTAGCTCAACTAGTTGTCACAAATGTTGTTGGGCATATATCACTAGTTTCCTGCCAATGGGTGCCTAGGTTGAGTCCCCATAAATTAGGAACACTATTATATGTCAACAAATTTATTAAGGATTCCATCCAAAAATGTGGGGAAGCATACTGGTCCAAAATGGATCGAAAAAGGACAATTCGTAGTAAGACTCATTACCTAAGTGTAATTCAACGTTTTTTTGCTAGTGTTTATGACTTTTAGGAATAGCTTGTGGTGTAAGAAACCATGAGCTAAGGGCATCTAAGTCATTAAAATAGAACAAGGATCACACACGACATGGGCCATGCCAACCCTTATCATGGCTAGTTTTTTAGGTGTTTCCTCCGAGTACCGTGGATTTTCGAGCCCTAGCCCACTTAAAAAATGGAACCCTTAGATTCAAGTCCCTTAAATTTGTAAATATTGTGGAGCTTACTTATGTCCTCATCATATTACTTTGCCAAATATAAAAATATAGAATTTTAATTAAATTTTAAAATATTAATATTATCTTGTCACCATCAACATTATCAACACATAAAATACATATGCTTATCAATAGATCCTTTGTTTGTCCAACATATATTGATCCATTATAATATTCTATAAAAATAAATAAATCAAATAATTGGAATTTTATTGTGTTGGGTGTAGGAGTTTTTTGAGGTGGCTTATTACATGTTAGAGCTCCAATCAACCCTAATTAATATCTATGTTTTTCTCTTTTGTCTATGCACTGAACTCTATAGTCATAGCCTTGGGATGAGCTTGACCCTTATACATATTTACGGACCCTGTGCTCAGGTAAAGAGGATTTTTGGTTGTCGTTTCTTGCTAGACAATGTATTGAAGGATAAAGTGTGATCTTAAGTGGAGATTTGAACTTGATAGTGAACCGAGGAGAGATTTGGGGATCCTCTACATGAGATGATGGAATTTTTTTTTTTCTCAGATAAATTTAAATCCCTAGGATGGGTGGATGTGGGACCCTTGGAACTCATAACTTTGTGGTCTAATAATCAACAGGGGAGGATGGAATTCCAAAAAGGATATATCGTTTATTGGTCCATGGGTCAGTGCAAGAAGATGAGGGACCTTTTGGATGCAATCCTAGTTTTCAAAAACACAATCACGTTAGCAAAAAATACAATGCGTTTCTGCTACATAGCACTTTCTATGGTTCAACCCAAGCCTGACATGTCATGGGACATGTATGAGAGGAAACCATATTGCGTATGTTTTATAAAACTACAAAACGTGTACACGATATGTAGTTCTAAAACATGTACGCGATTTGCAAAAATAAAATTAATTTATATAGATAGTCCTAAAACCCGCGGCCTATTCTACCCATCAAGAACACGGAACCAACAATGAATTGGAGCGTTTTGGAGCAAATTGGGTGCTTAGGATTGTTGGAGAAGCGGATTTAGTAGGCGGGGAGGAAAATTCACCAGTGAATTATCATCTAACCAGGTAATTCATTCACCCATAACATTCTTTTTTGTCAATTCTAAACCTAGAATACTGTTTTTTAATAGTATTAAAAAACCAAATTTTTTATTATTTAGCAAATTGGAAAAAACTGAGTCACTAATTAAATTCACATCTCCCTCAACCAAGATGAGTGAATAACTACAATGAATTCATTTTCAAGAACTAAAAAATTCCTAATGCAACCAAAAATCGAAAAATTTAGAACTCCTCCCTTTATATAATGTATCCATCCACCTGAAGACCAAATTTCCAAACCTCAAAGTAAATTTCCCCATGATATTAATTGAATAAGTTTCCTCGGAAATGACCATAACAAGATGAAATGCATGTGCACAAGCATGAATAGAAAAAATGCATAAAAAAATAGTAAATTGGTTTCTCAAAATTTTATCACAATCATTTGTCCATGAACATAATAAAAATTTCATCACAATTGTATGTAGTTATACATTGCCTCTTAGTTAAGCACCCTCAACTAAATGCCAAAACACATTAACAAAGTTCCTCTGGGGCTTTCCCTTTGAAACATAAAACAATGTATTATATAAAGTCAACAATATATATATATATATATATATATAAACACAGAGTTAAAACTAGTAACTATGACTAGTTTTATTCCTTCCTCCAGTAAGTTTAGCAGCCACCACCATTTTTCCACTAAAATATTTGCACTTCTTGGTTATAGCACCCAACTCATTTGTGTTTTAATGATACCTTCCTCAGCACTTTACTCTTGTTCTACATATATGACTGGTCCACGCCCCTGGCCTTATCGTAATGACAAAAAAAGTTGAAATATACGAACCTGGTCACTGTGATATCGAATTACAAGTCAATGTGTCCTGACACCCCCATACAATCTCGGTATTCATCGGGGGACTAGTGCTAATTAATTAAAGGTCATCACCTAAACTATATAGAACTTGAATTCTTCTTCTTTAATCCTATAAAAATAATAAATAAAATTAGAAACATGTGAGATCCTAGGTCTCCCTAAGATCCCTTGACCAAGGAAAGACATAAATAACTTTACCCAAACAGTCTATGCCCCTACATCACTAGGTTTATCAACCATTTTTTTAAATAGTTAAAACAATGGGTAATATATTTCTACATGTCGAGTCTCTAAGCTCATCTACAACCAATTGTAGTCCAGTCCACAAATTCTCCATTTTTCCATGTAAATTTTGGTTGGTTTCCATGTTTATACAACAATGGAAAGGGTGAACAACCATGAACTACCTAGAGTGCATTGTGAGAGTGTTCCCAACCATGATCGAGTTAATTATATTTAGAGGATATGGTGGCATCCCTGTATCACCCCTTGTCTTTCCTCAGATGTCCTAATAGTCCCTTTCCCCTTTCTTTTACATATAATCCAAGGGATGTAAAGGCCAAAACATGTCAAAATAGCACTCCTAAATTCAAAGAAGTTTAAACCCAAGTGTGCATGGAAAAGTTACCAATGAGGGTGAAGAAGTTCCTTAACTTCTAGAAAGAAGTTGAACAAAAAGTACTATTTAATTGTTAAATGTTTAATTTTAAGTTTTAAATGTATGTAAGTGAATGCCATTAAATTGCTTACTTGAGTTTGATTTAATTTACATTTTAAATTTTGAAGAGATGTCATTATATACCATGTATATGTTTCTAATGATTTCCTTATTGATGTTTTTATTGCAATTGCGGCTATGGACACAAATGTTGAAATACTGATTGAGCTTTCCCACTTGAGAGGAATTAGTACTGATTTTAGTGGTGGTGATGGGATTCACCGTTCACTTGCATCCACTTTGGATGCAATTGTTGAGACTATTTCATTGTCAAGCAACATACTATATGATATTACATCATATAGAGAAAGAAAAAGACAAGAGTACGCTGATGGGCTTGGCTACAATGCAATAAAAAAGTTGAAAATTACCAAAGAGCATATATTTTCATTGTTTAGGGACCCTTGCATGGGGGAAATCCCAAATGCAAATAGGCCACATATCTCTATCAAGTGGTGCACATTTCAGCCATTTGTTGATAATTGGATGGACAAATGGTATATGGTTTTTGATATGCCACCACACAACAAAAGGGGAATTCCCCTGTATTTCCTTCAAAATATGTATGCAAAGTTTGTGTTGGGTAAACACGTAAACTATTTTGATATATTGCAGTTTCAGGGGATTGATGGGGGGATGCCCCAAAACCAACCCGATGCCAGGATTTGAGATGTTGATCGCCTTATCCCTGCACTTCGCAGGTAGCTTCCTGGGCCAGATCATGTCCCAGTTGTGCATCGTGTTATTCCACAGACACGTGATGCATATTTGAGTTTGGCACGGGTATTTGTTTGTCATAGCACTATGGTTCAACATATGGGTGAGGAAGGGACATCTTTCCCTAGTGTAGTACATACACCAGGTCGTCATGGTGCAGGACCATCTTCTAGTGTAGTACCACCCACTAGTGCAGTACCCCCATCTAGTGCAAGACCACCTACTAGTGCAGTACCCCCATCTAGTGCAAGACCACCTACTAGTGTAGCACCATCAACACATTCCCAACCTACTTTTGAGCCTCACGAGTGCACATCATGTGGTCGTCCCTTCTATGGTATTTCCTTATATGTTGCCTTCAGTGGGTTTTTGAGTGATGTATGTATATGCTTAATTGTAATAAATTCTTCATTTATTTTCCTCTTTGTACACATATGTATATTTTGAGATAATATATTAATTTTGTGAACTTGCAGTTGATGCTTTATGCCGACAGCGATGCCCCGGAGTTCCATGTTCCACACTCTATAGAGGGGCATGGCATTCCATCCACCGATCCCTTGGTTGGTGGAGATATTCATATAGCACCCATTGTCGTATCTCACACTGAGATAAACATTTTAAAATTTCAGTTTTTTAATACTTGTTAATTTGTTAATTTGCACATACTATACATGTTAGTTCACTAATTCTATCTATGGTCTAATATTTACAATTATTAAACTTGGAGATGCTAGATCCTTCACGGGGGAAAGAAGTGATGGAGGTAGAATCCATGGTCGTATTGACCTAGGAAACATCTGGGCATGACATTCCATCCACTGATCCCTTGGTTGGTGGAGAGATTCATATAGCACCCATTGTCATATCTCACACCGAGGTAAACATTTAAAAATGTCATTTTTTTAATACTTGTTAATTTGTTAATTTCCACACACTATACATGTTAGTTCACTGATGCTATCTACGGTCTAATATTTACAATTATTAAACTTGTGGATGCCAAATTCTTCATGGGGGAAATCAGTGATGGAGGTAGAATCCATGGTCGTATCAACCGAGTAAAAATCTGGGCATGAAATTCCATCCACTGATCCCTTGGTCTATGGAGATATTCATATAGCATCCATTGTTGTATCTCACACTGAGGTAAACATTTTAAAAATGTCATTTTTTAAATACATGTATGTTCGTTGAATCATGCATGTCTAACTACATGAACTCTTGTTGACTATAGGCACCAACCGAAACACCTGGATCATTTCCTGGAGTTGTAACTCCTCATAAACCATACATGAACAAGGGTCATTTGTATATGAGGTGGCCGACTCCTATAAAGAGTCCACTTGTCAATGACCATGGAGCTACTGATACCATGGTAATGTATATCCTTCGATGATATTTCTTGGTTAACTTGAAATCCAGTGCATAAATTTTTTTGTTAATGTTTTATTTGCATGTTTACTACATCATGAGCCATATTTTACTATTGAAAACCTTGCAGGGATGGTTGATGCAGCAGTCAATGCTCCATCTACAATGGAAACAAGTCACATAGAGGTACAACTATTTCAACATGATCATTACATATTTTATTATTGTTGGCGTATGTTTATTCATGCATGTCTAACTATTTCAACATTTGGTGATTATAGCCACCAGCAGAAGGATTTATTGATGCAACAGTCAATGTTGTATCTGCAATAACAACAAGCCACATAGAGGTAAAACTATTTGAACATGATCTAGACATAGTATGTTATTGTTGTCTATTGTTTATTCATGCACATGTCTAACTATTTCAACATTTGGTGATTGTAGCCACCACCACCAGCGGCAGTTCCTGCCCCCTCTAGTTCAAACATGGATGTGACCATCCTTGATGTTCAACCAACAGCTCCATATGGTACACAAGGAACACAATCCCCTTTGTCATAGTCTCTTGCTAAGGTGATATGTCCATTAATGACGAATTGTTTCATGCAATGTCCATGAACATTTTGATAATTGTTGATTTAATTTAGATATGGTATTTTATTTAGCTAATGTATTATTACATAGTTAGTTGAATTTAACAATTGATATTTAATTTGCAGGATCCAGAGATGCACACTGGTCCTAGAGGATCAACGTCGGAAAAGAAAAAGAGGAAGCTTGAGTTTTGATGTGTCTTATGGGATATGTACATTTCGATACATGTACATGTGGCTTGGATAGTTTTGGAAACATGTGCATGTGGCTTAGATAGTTGTGGAGACACATGTACTTCTTGTTACTTTTGGATATATATATGTACTTTTGGATACTTTTGGATACTTTTGGAGACATGTACATTGACATTTCAGTTATAAATGAATGATACATTTCACTTTGAATTTGTTCTTTAGTTTCCACATGTTCTTGTTTCAATCTATTGTATTGATTTGTGTTGATTACCTATTACTTATGAATGCACTATGTCAAAAGAACAAACTAATATATTTAAATGTTTCAATGATCTCACTACATGCACACTAATTGGATATCTAATTATAAATTGTGATTTTGGATGACCATTACAAGTAAAGTCAAAGTTCTTGCTCATGTAATTTAATAAATATAAGTGCAATACAATGTATTTCAAGGTTTCAATGAACTCACTACATGCACACCAATTGGATATATCTCATTAAAAATTGTGAGTTTGGATGATTAAATTACAAGTTAAGTCAATGCTCAAGTGTAGTTTAATAAAAATAAGTGAAATACATGCATCACATTTCATCAACGACCAATAACACTATTCAACAAACCTCATGCACCCAATGACTAAGCACCCAGCATTAAAGGAACTACAATAGAATCCAAAGAACGAGAACCAACTTCATGAATCAACATGATTTGAAGCATAATTCCACCGGATTTGAAAAAGTTGAGTTGGACATTAGATTGATTCTGAACTGAGTTGTGACAGTAAGATAATATTAGGGTTAGGATTAGGGTTTCACTGGTAGGGTTATGGTTATAGGCCATGCATGTTAAATAGTAAACCCTAGTTAGGGCTATGTTTTCCCAAGTTTGGCCTTCGTTAGCGTGAAATTAATTGAACAAGTTTGGCCCTCCTTGGCGTGATTGCATTGTCCCCTACTGAGCGAAACCCTAGTTTCATAAACCACCGAATATGGTGGTCATCGAGAAATGAACAGGTGAGAGAGGCCCCCCTAGCTAAAATCCCATGTCATGAATCCAACGGAATTAACGGTTCATCGATCGAAGGCCCGAGCATTGATATATGGCGAGTTGCAGGTCACCTCTAGATACCATTTAGGGACACTTGATGGAATTGTGCCTGATATGCAAAAAACCTCATGGAGCCGTAATTTTCAATTCTGTCAACTCCTCCTAGCGTGTTTTAGGATGAGAAATATGGCAACGCTAACCTCATCCCCACCGTCTGTGGATTTCCAAGTTTGACCCTCGTTGGTGTGACTACATTGACCCCTACTGAGTGAAACCCTAGTTTCAGAAACCACCATATACGGTGGTCACTGGGCAATGGACAGGCGGGAGAGGCCCACCCTAGCTAAAATCCCATGTCACGAATCCAATGGAATCAACATTTTTTCAATTGGAGGCCCTAGCATCAATCTATGGCGACTTGCAGGTCACCTCCAGATACCTTTCAAGGACACTTGGTGGACTTGCGCTCGGTGCGCAAAAAACCTCACTGAACTGCAATTTTGAATTTCGTCAACTCCTACTAGAGTGTTTGGACATGGGAAATATGGAAATTCTAAACACATCCCCATCGTTCATGGCTTTCCAAGTTTGGCCCTCGTTGGAGTGAATGCATTGTCCCCTACTGAGTGAAACCCTAGTTTCAGAAACCAATGTATATGGTGGTCACTGAGAAATGGACAGGTGGAAGAGTACCCCCCCCTAGCTAAAATCACATGTCACGAATCCAACAAAATCAACAGTTTTTAGATTGGAGGCTTAAGAATCCATCTATGGTGAGTTGCAGGTCACCTCTAGATATCGTTCAGGGACAACTGGTGGACTTATGCCCGGTGCACAAAAAACCTCATGGAGCCGCAATTTTGAATTTCGTCAACTCCTCTTAGTGTGTTTCGGCATGGGAAATATGAAAACTCTAACCGCATCCCCACCATCCATGGCTTTCCAAGTTTGGCCCTCGTTGGCGTGACTGCATTGTACCATATTGAGCAAAACCCTAGTTTCATAAATCACCGCATACCGAGGTCACTGGGAAATGTACAGGTGGGAGAGGCCACCCGTAGATAAAATACCACATCACGAATCCAACAGAATCAACATTTTGTCCATCAAAGGCCCAATCATTGATCTACGGTGAGTTGCAGGTCACCTCCAGATATCGCTCAAGGACACTTGGTGGACTTGTGCCCGGTGTGCAAGAAACCTCACAGAGCTGCAGTTTTGAATTTTGTCAACTCCTGCTAGCATGTTTGGGCATGGAAAATATGGTAATTCCAACCAAATCCCCACTATCCGTGGCTTTCCAAGTTTGGCCCTCGTTGGTGTGACTGCAGTGTCCCCTATTGAGAGAAACCCTATGTTATCACTAAAGTTTAACACCCGGACTGCTAGGGTCAAGCTTAGAGAAATCTTAAATTTTGGTTTAATGGGTAATTGAGTTGATAGAGTGCTGGAGGTATAATAGTACAGATATCAGGCTATGTTTAAAGACCAAACAGCAGGAAATGTATCATTGTAAAATACAATAATAGAAAAGACTACGAGCATGAATTTATAAAGAATGAATATGGTTCTGCAACAGGACATTTAAAGATAATTGTACATCATTATAAGAATCTTGTAACGGGATTCAATTAACCATATACAGGATAAATCACAACTAGATACAATTCATATAAAAGCAAAACAGACTCCTGATTATAATCATTTCAAAGCAGCCATCCTATATAAATAAAACAGAGTATATACATGCCCTGCCAATACAATCTCAACCCTTGGCTGGAAATCTCTTCCTCAAGTCTACCCCCTTTCATCTACTGTCATTGGATTCTCAACAACCACAGTTTGCATTTGTGATCGTGTTGGACGTGCTGAACTAGAAGCTGGCACCGTTGCTGGGGACGAAGGTATGGCTTTGTCTGGGGATGGAATGCTCCCTGTGAACTGCCAAGAACAAGTAGACCAAGTTCCTTTCCATTTCATTGGGTTGGAGTCTTCATCGCAAATATCTGCTACTTAAAAAGCTTGAAAACAAACTATTGACTGAATCTTTTAAACTACTCAACAATCTGATCACACTGTACAAAATTAAGGAAATGCTTGAAGGATCAAGCTTATTTATCCACACTATCTACACTAATCAAAACTACAACTTTGGTCAAGTAAAATCATGCTTCCAGTGAAGCCATATAAGTATCTGAATACTTAATGAAAATCTTGATTTGTGTATTAGCAAAACGAAGACAGGAACAACAATCAACATCTGTCTGTNCACAGCTAAACTCAGATCTTCTCCATTGAATTTAGGACCATTTCTCAACAAATATTCATCCGAAGGAAGAAGATTCGAAAAACCAGGAAGTTCTGCAAAATCTAGATAGGCATACCTTGAAACAATAGAATCCATATCAGAAGTCCTCATCAGTCCAATGAAATCATCATCTAAGCTTTGAAATCTGGATCTGCATAAGTTGGAGTCACCAGGTGAATAATTTGCAGCCACTATATCACCAACCCTCATTCACCATCAAAGACTGGATATATTCGTTGTCATTCTTCCCGAGGAAGATATCTTCGCTCCTTCATCCCCAGCAACGATGCCAGAAGATGTTATCACTAAAGTTGAACCCAGACTGCTAGGGTCAAGCTTAGAGAAATCTTAAATTTTGGTTTAATGGGTAACTGAGTTGATAGAGTGCTGGAGGTATAATAGTATAGAGATCAGGCTATGTTTAAAGACCAAACAGCAGGAAATGTATCATTGTAAAATACAATAATAGAAAAGACTACAAGCATGAATTTATAAAGAATGAATCTGGTTCTGCAACAGGACATTTAAAGATAATTGTACATCATTATAAGAATCTTGTAATGGGATTCAATTGACCATATACAAGATAAATCACAACCAGATACAATTCATATAAAAGCCAAACAGACTCCTGATTATAATCATTTCAAAGCAGCCATCCTATATAAAGAAAAATAGAGTGTATGCATGCCCTACCAATACAATCTCAGCCCTTGGCTGGAACTCTCTTCCTCAAGTCTACCCCCTTTCATCTACTGTCATTGGATTCTCAACAACCACAGTTTGCATTTGTGATAGTGTTGGACATGCTGAACTAGAAGCTGGGATCGTTGTAGCCGCTGCTGGAGGTCTTTGTGTAGGAAGTGGCATTCTCATATTTCTTATTTGTCCAACATTTGTAACAAAATGACAGAGTGCACATTTAATAGATGGAGCTCCATATGGGTACATAAGTGTCGTGAAACAATTTCCGTAATTCACATGTGCAACATGATTTGCTTCTATTGCAAGATTAACTGTGCTGCAACATGAGCACTAAACACTAGTTTCTCCATGAGTATACATTAGCAATGTACGACAACGTCCACAAATTAGCTGAGCCATTTCTGCACCAAGTGGAACTGCAGTTACTATGTTGCATACTGCACATCAAACATTTTGTGCACCCTGTTGCACGTTAGGAGGTGGAAGAGTCATTTTTTGGGGAGGGTAAGGATTCATATGAAGGGGCATGGTTCCCCAGCCAGGCCTGACAGCACCTGGATTATTGTTCTGTATCAAGTTAATTCTTGCCAGCGTGCTTCCTATTGGACCATTAGCAGATCCGTTGTTGACATGGGTAACTCTGTTCTAAATTCCTCTTCGTCTCAAAACAAAAACATTAAAATAATAGCTAACTAAATACTCAATCTTTTTTGAAGGTAAGGAGGTTGGCAGATAGTTCCAGAAGTTCTTTTCAAGAGAGGTAGGATTTAATCTCACCAAAGCCCAAAACTTGTGCTCCTCTTCCACATGCAACCTGACACATTCCATAGAACCTTGTACGCAACAAGAGCAACCATCAGATCTTTTGCAGCTTCCAGGATATGATCAATTTCCATGGATGCAAAGCTTGAGAAAAACTGCTGAATGAAGTCACTTGGATAGTTGAAAATGATTTGCAACATTACAGAACCGAGAACCGACATCTTATCTCCAGATGGCCATTGCCACTCTAATCTCCCGGTACCACATGAGAAATTTTCCATATGAAGAATGAGTGGCACAATACAGTTTGGAGAAGTAGTATCAAAATTAACAGCATGGGCTAATGCTCGACAACACTCACTTTGATGCATTTGAAAGGGGTGACAAGCACCGATCAGAGAAGCAACTACACTTGGTTTTCTTGCTTTTAGTAACTCTGCGAACTTAGAACCAATTTCATCCCAGATCATATTTACTTCACCCTGGTGTCTTGAAGAAGAAACCAATGATTGGACAACAAAATTGCCAGATTCATGAGTTGAAATTTCAAGCAAAGAATGTCGAAAATAGCGATTCAAGATTTCCAGGAGAATTTGGTGCTACCTCTAGAATAACCTCCATTAAATGGATGTGAGTTGGATCCATCACAATATCTAAGACATTCTATACTGTAGCCTCCTCTGACACCTGGCAGATCGTTACCCCATAAATCATCACCAAGACTTGCATCCCAAGCATTTGCAGTTTCATTGTTGATTGATGGAGATTGAGTTTGTGTCATAAATAAGATCTGAAATTCTTGTTGCAATAGGTGGGTCATTTAAGCCAGTAGTAGCATTTATATGGTGACGATCTCGATAAATATTTCTGAGCTTAGCACTTCTTGTCCCTAGAGGAAAATACTTGGGTTGAGAAACATAACAAAATAGTGAGACAAGATCAAGAAGGTGCTGATGGGTCTCATAAAGCTTCCGAAGCTCATCATCTGTCCACTCCTGCTTATTGTTATCATGATTCCTCATATCTTTAATCAACTCATCTTATGCCTTGTACATCTCATCAAGTACCCTCAGCATTTGAGAAATTATAGAACTAAGCCCTGTGCCACTTGCTCCAAAACTAGACTCCACATGATTTATTAATAGGCTCTTATCTTCAGACATTTGGAATGCTGCGAGAAACTGAAATTTTGCTGGAGCAGATCTGATGATAACACCCTAGTTTTAGAAACGACTGTATACGAAGGTCACTTGGCAATGGATAGGTGGGAGAGGCCCCCCCCTAGCTAAAATACCATGTCATGAATCCAATGGAATCGACATTTTGTCGATCGCAGGCCCGAGCATCGATCTATGGTGAGTTGCAGGTCACATCCAAATACCACTCAGGGACATTTGGTGGACTTGTGCCCGGTGCACAAAAACCTCACGGAGCCGCAATTTTGAATTTTGTTAATTCTTGCTAGCATGTTTAGGCATGGGAAATATGGAAACTCCAACTGCATCCCCATCGTTCGTGGCTTTCCAAGTTTGGCCCTCATTGGCATGACTGCATTGTCCCTTATTGAGTGAAACCCTAGTTTTAGAAACCACTGTATACGAAGATCACTAGGAAATGGACAGGATGGAGATGCCCCCCCATAGCTAAAATACCATGTCATGAATCCAACAGAATTGACGGCTCATCGATCGGAGGCCCAAGCATCGATCTATGGTGAGTTGCAGATCACCTCCAGATACCTTTCAGGGACACTTGGTGGACTTGTGCTCGATGCGCAAAAAACCTCACTGATATGCAATTTTGAATTCTGTAAACTCCTGCTAGCATGTTTGGGCATGGAAAATATGGCAACACCAACCACATCCCCACTATTTGTTGATTTCTAAGTTTGGCCCTCGTTGGCGTCACTGCATTGTCCCCTACTGAGCAAAACCCTAGTTTCAGAAACCACCATATACGGAGGTCACCGAGAAGTGGACAGGTGGGAGAGCCCCCCCCAATATCTAAAATTCCATGTCATGAATCCTACGAAATTGATGGTTTGTCGATCAGAGACCCGAGCATCGATCTATGGTGAGCTGCAGGTCGCCTCCAGATACCGTTCACGGACACTTGGTGGACTTGTGCCCAGTGCGCAAAAAACCTCACAGAGCTGCAATTTTGAATTCTGTCAACTCCTGCTAGTGTGTTTGGGCATGGGAAATATGGCAACACCAACTGCATTCCCACCATCCATGGATTTCCAGATTTGGCCCTCGTTGGTGTAATTGCATTGTCCCCTACTGAGCGAAACCCTAGTTTCAGAAACCACCATATACGGAGGTGACTAGGAAATGGATAGATGGGAGATCCCCCCCCTAGCTAAAATCCCATGTAACGAATCCAATGGTATTGACAATTCATCTATCAGAGGAAAGAACATCTATCTATGGTGAGTTATAGGCCACCTCCGGATACCTTTCAGGGACACTTGGTGGACTTGTGCCCGATGCGCAAAAAACCTCACAGAGCCACAATTTTGAATTCTGTTAACTCTTGCTAGCATATTTGGGCATGGGAAATATGGAAATGCCAACTGCATCCCCACCATCCATGGATTTCCAAGTTTGTCCCCCTTTGGCATGAAATTCATTGTCCCCTACTAAGCGAAACCCTAGTTTCAGAAACCACTGTATACGGAGATCACCGAGCAATGGATAGGCAGGTATAAGAGGTGAGTTGTCAAGAAGGAAATTACACAATCCTTAAAACAGAAATTTATCATTGTGACATCTTGTTTCCATCATCCTAGTTTTATATATCGGTTGAAAACATTGACAATATTACCTACTTGAAAAATTAGGGTTTTAGTCCTATAAGCGAGCCTACTTGAAAAATTAGGGTTTTAGTCCTATACTGACTTTGGATCTCATTTTGAGGTTGTGGAGTGTAGTTCTTGACAAAATCAACAACTAAAAGTATAGTACCATGAGGAAATGTATCTCTGCATATTCTAAACTTCTTATCCTGCCATCATGCCAAGTGGACATGCTGAACATATTGATGTGTCTTTTCAATAAATTCCTTGAAGAAGACACTAACTTGTACTTGTTGACACAAAATTATCTCAAAATCAGTTTTTTTTTGTAAGTAAGGAATGAAATGCAACTGTTCAAACATAAATTTATAGGTAAATGCATGTACCTAAGATGTCACCTATTGTACTTTTTTTCTTTCTTTCCCTAGGACTATTTCATAGCTGATATATTTGAAACTTTTCATGTTTGTAACCATATTCCCAAATTCATTGTCTCCACTCTCATGCATACATTGGCTCAATAATTCCATTCCACCACAGTTGGAGCAAGTTCCATCCAAACAAGATTTTGCATAGTATGTTTGCCCCTCAGGCCTATTGCACATGATACTATGAATGAATTCTCTTTATGAGATTAGTGGTATTGTCAAGGAGAAATCCTGCACATGGTTAGTATGCAACACACGACGAATGTACAAAAATGTTTCATATTAATATTCATATTCTACATGGTATCTACAAAAACAAGTGTTACGAAGAGTATTTATTCTAACATACCAGGGCTTACATTTCTCAAAAGATCTTTGCCCCAAATGCAATTGTCTATGTTCAATCCTAAATTTCTCGTATAGTTCTGTCTGTGCTATATCAAGAAGATGCTTAATATGTGGTTCATCGTCCTTTGAAACCCTTCTCAGTTTTAGTACATCCTTCCAATTTGAAGAAGGTCGTATGTGATCATGCCAAAAACTATGCACTAGTCCCTTTACTACATCAACTAGCTTCATGTCACGACATGGCAACCAACTAATAAAGGCCCACAAATCTATCTGAGCAGTTGTGTCAAGATGTTCTCTTCTAATAGAATACCTATGGAGGGTTTTTACATTCAAATTAACTAGTTTAGATGTAGGATTGAGAAAATGAAGGACCCTGGTGTTCTTATTTACAATTTCTTGTGACAACAAACGACGAGCCGCATTGCGGTCCTTTGAATGTGTGTTCTTACCAATTTTACCAAAGGCATCTTCTAAGCTTTTAACTATATGAGAACTTGGTCCAAAATTCTTTATCATCTTTATCGCTAACAATTTCCGAACAATATTCATGCCCCTAGATTTTAACAATGATAAAAATAATCCACATTTATCTCCATCACATTTAGAAACAAAATATTTATTTAGTATCTGTTGAGTTTGATAAGCAATACTACGTTTAGATAGTGTACCTTCAATGGAATTGAGGAGTCTTTCATCAACTTGTATACGCTTCGAAGTTCTTCGATGTGTTCTTTCTAATGGAGGTAAGGGAGTTGGAATTCAGCATATAGCACATCAACAATACGCTCTGGCATTTCAGTAGCAACTTGTTTTCCTTCATTGTCTTCCTGGTAGTTGGATGGTGGAAGTCCAACATCCTGATCGATGGTCTGGATAATATTTTCTTCTTCAATAGTAGGCTCCATGTCCAACACCTCTTCAACAGTAGGCTCGATGT
>LPNX010759961.1:8049-26260 GCA_001517045.1 Pseudotsuga menziesii | reverse complement strand
ATTTTCTTTCTAAATACTTATCTTTATTCAAAAAAATAAATGATCTCTACATAGCTAAGCAAATAGAAAAATGGTCTATGCACTAGGTTCCTATGCATTGATCGTAGGATACCTATTGGCATGAGACCAAAATTCATCTAATGCAATAATCAATTGGCATAGTTGTTGTAAAGGAAAGTTTCCCATGGCTAGGGTTTAAATGCCATCAATGTACTGGGGTTGAAAGGTGGATGCAAATGGTTCTACAACTATATATAAGCAAGTTTCATAGATTATAATGGTTCATACCTTAGCCAAACGAAGGTTGGTCCAAGCAGCCCTTCAATCCTCTTCTTGCCCCTCTTGCTCTTCTTGCTCCAAGAGACCCGCAAAACAAATTATACCTTCCTCAAACCAATATGACCACATATAAAGCAATGATAATCAAATATACATGAAATAATAATCTGATTAACATCATAATATCATCATAAACTGAGATTCAATTACACATTGAACAAAGATTTGGGAAGAATAAGGACATCACATATTTATTAATCTTGAAAACAAGTACAAGTATACATTCTCTTCAAGTTCAGCACCTCACGAAATTTTGATTAGGTTCTGCTGCTTCTCTTCTCCAAGGAACTCAACCTCCAAGCTTTGCAACACAAGGAGAATGCTTCTAGGGCAAAGGTGTGGGAAAAGAGAGTCCCAATTCCTCCAGCATAATGATGCAAAGATTCAAGTCTCCTCTCATGGACCTCCCTACCTCTATTTATATGTTTAATGAAGAGTTAGGATCGAAGACAAAGTAGTTACAGCTGAAGGAGTCAGTTTCATAACTACCCAAATTTCAAAATTCATATTTTTTTGACATTTTTAAGAGGCGTACGCAGGTTGCAAAGACAACAGTCGTGTACACGAGGAGGTATATGTGGGTTGCAATGCAGAAAGTCATGTATAAAAGGTGTACATGACTATTATATATAGCAACTCATGTACGTACGCGAGTTTCCTTAAGGGAAAGTCACGTACACATCAAAAACTCATTTTTAGGGTATTTTTGGGCATTTTCAGACTTTGGTGTCTTCTGGAAATTTTTAGCTAACAGAAATGTCTTTCAAACGGTGCAAAGATGAGGTCAAATGGACTTACAGAACTCAATATATGGGTCCTCCAAGTTAGGTGTTTTTGTAGTGACTTTCAGTGACTTTTCGTGAAGTGTCAACATGCGACGAAAACATAGGAAAGTGGTCACAGGAAGAGATGTGTCATTTTGAGCTATAACAGATGCCCCCTAATGTATGAGGTTAGAGGGGAAGATGATATATAAAATACATTATAAAGGAAACATCTTAGTATGGAGAGAGCAAAGAATCCAAGATCAAAAAGCTCGAACAAAAGTACCTGAAAGAGAGATAAATGTTAGAAAAAACTAATCTCTGGGACATACAAGTCCATATACAAATCATCGCCATAAATATACAGGCGGATCCAACATATGTATAACTGATGAAACTATCATGGTCGCTCAATATGCAAAAAGGCGACATATCAAATCCAAAGGAGTCATGGCCACAAATGAACAAGGTGGATCCATACTCGACAATCGATCATAGCCACAAAAATACAAGGTGGATCTATGTCTCAGCAAAATGTCATATAAAGTGTGACAAGGTCTTGTGCAACTTGGGAAATAGAAAAAAATGATGATGCTACTGACGGCCCAAGGTCTTCAATCCAAACCGCCCAAAAGGTACGAATCCTAACCATGCGAATAAAGGAACTGAGGTCGAACATGGAGGAAACCGTTTGATTACCGGTCAATAATGATAACCATTAACAAACGTGAGGGAAACCATCATTAATGAAAATGGTCCCCAAGGAACCTAGTACATTCTAACAAGTGTGAGTGCAAGGACTTGAAGTCGAACACTTGAAGAATCCATCAAGTATGAGATATTAAAGTATTCCCACTAACCAATAGCAAGGTAAATTTCCACTGATGACAACAATCCCCAAGGTACTGTCATAAAACTCTAAATCTCATTCCCAGAGCAAGATGTGTTGTAGTCAATAGGAAGAGATCTGTTGGAAGGAAGGCATTAAGGCATCCTTCATCATCCAACATGAGGTAAGTCAAAGACTAATTGGATCTAAAATTGGTACTGAATTTCATGACAAGAAACGCTGAAGACATGATGTAATGAACTGATACCAGGGAATGGCTGACACAAAATGTCAAGGAAACTACAGAATGGCTTACAAAGGTTTAATCCTTGAATAGTGAACATGACACAAAAAGTGACTTAGGAAGCTTTTGACATGAAAGGACCAACGAAACAAATCTGCAATGTAGGAGACATTGACAGATTCCCATATAATTGGAAAAGAAACCAACGGGAGGAGTAAAAAACTTTGAATGGAGTTAAAGTCAAAACACTAGGACCCAACTGTTGATAGACTCAAAACTAGTGCTTTGTTCAAGGAAAAAAGACTTGCTACCATGATGTAAAAAACATGTGAATGAACTTCCCTTCCCCTCTTTCTTGTAAAGGTTTAACGAGTCCAAGAAAGCAAACTCGGGACCATCTTCATTTTTGGCAAGCTTGAAGAAAAGACAGAAGAATGCTTGATAAAGCAGTGATTCGTGGATTTTACGAGCCCAAACTAGTACATGCTTGGTGGTGTTTTCATAGTTTAGAGAGTCTGAAAACTACAAAGAAGACTCCGAGGGGGTGCTTTTTTGTACAATTTAGTCTCCTGAGTACGAAAAAGTATAAAACAAACCACATAAGAACTCTCTTAGCTTCTGAAGAAGTAAAGCACACCTTTTTTGTATTTAGTCAGGAAGGTCCGAAAAAGGTTAAATTACCACCTACCTAATGCTCCTTCAAAAGCATCATATAGCTTGAGTTTTACAAGTGTGAAGGAAGGCAAGATCACTCAGAAAGATCCATTTGATTACAAGAAATGGGGCTTACAACAATAAACTCGATGCTTTGTTCTTTAGGGTTTAACGAGCATGACAAATACATAAAGTGCACTTGAAATATTTTTCATATTTTTGTCCAGAGCACGAAAAAGAGAAAACTAAGCTCATATCGGGGGTTCCTTTTCTATAAGTTTAGTCCCTCAGGTCCTAAAAAGTGATAAACTTATGCCTGAGAATACTCTTCTCAATTCTGAAGAAAAGAGAGTGTTCCTTTCTTGTATTATTCCACATGGTCCAGGAAAGAGATAAGCTACCACCAATGTGGATGCCCATTCACATATTCTTAACGAGCTTGAATGGACAAGTTTACTCGGAAATCAAGTCTATTTTGAGGAGTCGGAATTAGGCCTAAAGAAACTCAAAATATTTCCCGTGAAGTTTTAACGAGTCTGGAAAAGTCAACTTGCTGCCTCCTTATTATTTTTAATGAGCTCGAAGGAGAGCAGAAAGAATGCTCTAAATGTGAGGAGATGAGTGTCATAGGCAAGAGAAACTAGTTCTAAGCATGAGGAACAAACCTATGCATAATGTAAGGAACATGAGCAGGATAAAGACACTCGGGTAACGTCTCCTCAAGGTAAAAGGTGTCAAGTTGCAAAGGAAAAATGATACAAGGCTGGGCGATAATAGAACAAAGATGAGGACTTATACAACGAGCTAATAGCATGGAAGCCGACATCAGGCTCATAAGCGTGAGTAGGGCATATGAAAATGCAGTTACAACTTGAACAACAAGGCGAGGCCAGTAAATAATTGTGAATCCAACTAAAAATCCTGTCTCCAAGAAACAACAACATAAAAATCATATTCAAAAGAAATGTTCTGATGCAGGTTACTTTGGAAGAAACTCATGCGACTTTGCTATCTTCTATAAAAAGTAAAGTCAAGGCAGAATCGACTGAAGAGGATTCTATAGCACCAAGGCTCAAGGGATTATAATCAGTAAGATCAACCTCAAAAAGAGAGAAAAAATCAACAAGGGAGATAGAGTCTATAGGAATAAACCCAGTATCACAGGAGTTGAAAAATTCATGAGAAAAATCAAACTCATCAGGATCACTGACTTGTTGTTCAAAGAAAAAGTCAAAAGACTCAACAAGACGAACATAAGAAGAAAGGTCAGGCTTACTAGGAAAATCAAGGTTAGACTTAGTCACAACGGAACCAACATCCAAGAGAAGATCAGACTGTATCAAAGACTCTTGTTGGTTCTCTATGGGTAGACCCAGGTTTACTATGATTAACCAACAACACCCCTAGCTCACTGGCCCTTTCGGCGACAGACCACGGAGTGGCCTGAAGTCTCACCTGAAGTGATTCTAATGGGTTGGCCAAAGACTCAAGTGTCTTGGACCGGGTTCTGTGGTGTCCTACTTACGACTCGCATCTCTTCTAGCCGCGAGGTCCCACTGTCTCTATCGCACGTTCCCTCTCCATGTCACGCAGCTTCCACTAACTCGCGATGACTCCAACCCTTATCGCATCGTCGTGTCCCGACCGACACGTAACTCTCTCCTGCACTGAGTCCTCAACCCACGGTACCACGCACCGCAACTCCTTTGTCCGTGTGATTTCGCCTCTCTGCGATATCCTACCACTGTGACTCAGCACACTTAATGTTACGTGTGTCCGACTTACACAACTCACATACAAGGTCTATAGAATACTGCAACTCTTAACTATCTAAGGGAATTATCAACAAGTTCTCCTATAGAATACTTAACAACTTAAACTTATATTCATCCTTCTATGATGCTGCGAACTGAATAACACATATATACACTTATTGTAAGCAAAGTCCATGCGCAAAATAACAGATAACAGTAAGCAAATACAATCACATGCATTCAACACATAACACGCAGGTTTTACGTGGTTCACCCCTAGGATGGGAGTTACGTCCACAGAACTGTGTTTCTCTATTATGGCTCAAGGGAAGGTAAACACAGTTCTGCTGCATCGCATATGCAGCTAGAGATCTTCTGGGTAACTCCGCACACAGCCTGGAGCCCTTCTCTCTTAGATCTCTTTTCTTTCTCTATCTCTATATTGTCTCTCTTACAATATACTCTTCCCTCTCTGTCAATCCCTGTGGATTGTTACATGCAAGCTCAACGAGCTGGCTACTGGTTTCCGTAATATCACTATAGCTAGTAACAGAACCAGTGCTCAAATCTTCTATCATACAAACTATATATGTCTATTAGGCTCTTTTGCTAACCTTTTACAATAAAAAATACATCCCTTTATAGGCGGCTCGAAGGTCTTGCCATTACAACACTGTGGGCCTGTCCCAACAGTAATCCCAAAACCCTAACTAGTGCTAGACGACATATGTGTACTTGGGGTAGCTGCTTTCCGTCACACTGCAGCTCTCTACAGTATTCCATGCTTCCCGACGCTGATCATGGGTACTATGCACCGCTTCCCTTTACCACAGCTTCCTGCAGTCTTCCATGCTTCCCAGCGCTAACCATGGGTACCGGCGCTACTTCCATTTTGTCCTTCGTCTTCAATAGCTCGGCCTCGTCGTTCATTTTCCTTTATGAGGGTAGCTGAACCCTCTTGTCTTCACCGCTTCCTTATATGCAGTGGTTGAGCTCTCTCTTCTCGGCCGCTCAGGTACCGTCGTCTTTCTTGAATTCTCTGCCTCCACAGTAATGGTTTCCAGCTCTGATATGTGGCTAGAAACCTTCTACAGCGTCGTATCTTTACCTCTGATATCTTCGCCAAAACTGTCTGTCCGCTAAAAATAGCATCTTCTTCTGTAGCTGCGGAACCCTACTCCAATAGTCCCCTAACACTTACTTGTGTCTCGCCCTTAAGCCACTACCAGCGGGCTTCTCCTGCTCTAACTTCTCCTTCGCTTCCTGTGAAGTTTGTTGCAGCTTGTTCTGAAGTCCTACGACTTCATTCTGCATCGCTTCGACACGCGCTTGAGCCACATCAAGCATAGCTTGACTAATACTGGAGTCCTCTGTTGCATCAAGTTCTTCTCTGGTGGTAGTGAATTCCTTCACTTTCTGCTCAACTGTGTCGACTAGCTCAGTGATTTCCTCCTGATAGGGTTGAAGCAAGTCATTGATGTGTATCTCCTGCGTTCTTAACCGATGCGCTTCCTGCTGCAATTGGTTCATCTCCTTTGTCTTCCTCGTCTTCTGAAGAGCTACTAAGCTCTTAATTTCTTCTTTCATTGCCGATGTAGTATTCTCTACATGCTGAATACTTTGCTGGATTTCTACTTTCTCCGACAGCTCATCTAACTCGGCCTAGGTGTTCGTCGCATCGGTTAGTACTAACCGTTCCTCATCGATGTGAGATTGCATCTTCGCAGAAGTGAGGCGAAAGGCCTCTATTTTCTTTTGCTTCTCTTCCTGGGAGGTTTCCAGTGTGCGAACCTCAAGCTCAATAATCTGCGCTTTGTGGTCTACCTTCATCTTGGCCACTGCTTCATCCATCCGGGTTACTGTTTCCTCCAGAGCCTTTTCTCTGTCTGCCACTCTTCTTATCTTCTGCGGGACTGGTAAAGTGAACTCAATGTTACATTGGGGGAGTTCCAATGTGATGCTCTGCAAAACTTGAGAGAGATCCTGCTCTCTTTCCTCATAGGTTCTTAACTCGTCTGCCTTGTTCTGAAAACTAGCGGTGAGTGCCGCATTCTTTTGCATTAGCTATGTGTTTTCTTTATAAGTTGCAAGCTCTCTGACTCTGAGCTCTGCGTTTAGCTGCTGCTGGATCATCTACAACTGATCAATGTGAAACTTTACGAGGTTAACCTGGATAGGTTGCCTAAACTGCATTGGGGGGTCCGGCATTGGGGCAGGGAATCGGATGCTCCCTGGTGGTATCAAAACTGTATTGAGACGATCCTTTTCTAAGATCTCCTCATGGGAGATCACCTGTGTTGAACTCTCTACTACAGGCGCCTTGCTCAACTGAGTGTGGATTATAGCAGTTTTCTCGGTTATTGTTTTCAACTCACCAAGCTACTGGTCTATCGCCCCTGCAGCTTGCCCTGCGAGGCCCGCATCGCCTGAAATGTGTCACTCATTCTGTCCTTTATTCTTGCTGCGATCTGCTCATAGTCATGAGGTGTCAGTTTAATCTCCCCACTTGGCTTTGTAACTTTTTGTTTCTTCTTCTTGGGCTCCTCCTCTAGTAGGTCTTCTGCATCCTGCGTCTTGGTCTCTACTTTGTCTTTGTTCTTGTCGAATGGGTTTGTCTGTGTGGTATCTAATTGTAGTGGTGTGGTATATTCAAACTCCTGCTTCCATTGGTCATCAAAGTCCTTGATGATGCCTTCGATATCCTGCGCTGTCATCTGGAACCAGCCAGGAGCCCAATCATCCCTTTTAGTTCTCTTTGGTCTCAGGTGGATTCTATGGCGGTCCACCATAAAATTAAGCTGATCATCATATGTGTCTACAACCTCCTTACTGATCCGCGGTGTTTCTAGGATGACGTCCTTTAGCAACATATAGTATTCATAAAATACCATCGCATTGAGCTTTTTCTTCTCTGGGTGGTTAGTCTCCCATAGGTTTGTATAGCGCACCCCTATGGGCTCACCACTTGCTAGCTGCCTAAATTGGGTATGGGGCGGCTCCTTCCACCCTACAAATGCACCGAGTATAATCAACCATGAAAAATGAAATTGGTGGCTGGCCTCATCCTGTGCCACCAAGCAATCTGCCTGGAACATATTTAACAAAAATAAAGACCAATTGAAGTGTTCTCCCTCTGCAACATGTATGGCAAGTTTAATGACTGACCGTGTAACTTCTTTTGGGCGAACCTTGGTCAATAGTATTCCTACTAGAAGACTAGCTGTAAAACTGAGTGTTTTGTCTAGAATGCTTGCAATGTCGTAAGCCCGACCTCCTCTCTGCAATTGGTACTTGGCAACTAGGGCTGGTGACAGCTTGGGTTCTTTGGTCTTCTCTGTGGTATCTATCTTCAAGTCTTGACCAATCTTGGATAGTCCGGTGATGCGATGTATGAGGTCGATGTTTAGGTCGACCTTGTTACCAAGCCAAAGGTAACCTCCATGTACACAAGAGAGTAGAATGCGCACCATGGCATTAACCTCTCCGCCACATCCAAAATATGGTAGTCTCAACAGATTGAACAGGCCTGAGCACTCAAGAACCTTGAAACGTTCCATAGGAACATATTCATCTACACCTGTCCTTGGGTTCTTCTGAATTACAAGGTACTGATTCGGCTTGAACTGGGGATATGTCTTACTGTCTCACAGGTTATAATCCATGAATTTAGCAACAGCTGCATATCCTAATAGGTCTCCGTCTTCTTTTACTCGAGAATCAATCTGGGGTATGGGAGTAGGAAACTTACCACTCTTGGGGAGTTTTACGTCTGGTGCACCTTCGGCTCGTGGCATAATGTAGTCTGCCGCATTATGAACTTCTTCCTCTGGCTCAGAACCAGATCCTTCTAGTACTTGAGATTGACTCCTTGTCTGTGGCTGCTGTCTGGTCTGTGATGAACTTGGCTAGGCACCCGTAGGTGGCGTCGTCATGGCACCTGCGAGGCCGTGACGGTTAAATCTTCTCAAAATGGCTTCTATAGGTTCACCCTCGGATAGAACCCACTTGGTTGAATATCCTGGCCGGGCAATGGCTTCAAAACCTAGAAATCACAGCACTCTGTAATGGAATTAGCTCTGCACATAGGGAAAACTTAACAACTTACTCTATAGCTCTCAGGTTTTTTCAAATGTAACCCTTCCACTTGAAGAATTTCTAATTTTATGCCGAAGGCAAGAATCCCGGACGCAACGGTCATCTAGGCTGAACCCGTTGGTCGAATTAATTGCCTGGACGAGACCATACTCGTCATGTCAATCCTCAATAAATGCCGAAATCCGATCAATTTCCCTCAAACTGTGTGTGTACAGGCGCTGGTCTTGTCGAAGATTTGCCAAATCTGGAAACTTAATTACGCTGCTGCTGGATCTACGGTAAGGTATACCGGTCATTTCTTCATTAACTTCCTGTCAGAAGGTGACTTGACTGGCCCTCCATTAGTTACAAAACTGGGTACGTGGCACGGAGAAACATTGCATTGTTGCGATGCAACACCGCATCATCTGTTCAATCAAACATAAGCGCTGTTTTTTTTTCAAAATGAACCAACCTTATGTGATTCCTCATACTTAGAATACCTGCCGGTGTAGACTAATTCCCGGTGCGATGCCTCCTTTCAACTACATTAGAAATCTGCACCAACATACGCTATCTATCTAGGGCTGAGAGGTGGGGTGACTATCACTGTAGAGCTTAAGCCTACTACCATTAATCCATGTGGGAAGAAGCTCCCCATTCAGCATGCTGAGCTGAACGGCGCCTCCCTCTGTAACTTGCTGTATCTGATATGGCCCTAACCAGTGCGTTTTGAACTTCCATGGAAACTTAATAAATTTGTTGTCATAGAGGAGTACTAAGTCTCCGATCTGAAGATTCTTACTCTTGATGTGCCTGTCATGCCAAGATTTTTCTCGTGCCTTCTGCACTTTCTGATGGAATCCGGTGATGAATCTGTCTTCTTCTAAGGCAAGCAACTACGCTAGCCTTTCCTGTACCGTGTCTGTATCAGTCATCCCAGTGATCTGAGCAATTCTTAAGCTGGGAAGAATATACTCCATAGGCATAACAGCCTCCTGTCCATACACCAAACTGAAAAGTGTGTGCCCTGTAAGCTTCTTGCATGTAGTCCTATAAGCCCATAATACAGCATTAACCCTTAGGCCCCAATCATTTCTTTGACTGTTGCAAATCTTCGTAAGGGCATTTTCTAAAATCTTGTTAAAGGCCTCCACCGTACCATTAGCTTGTGGATGGTAGGGAGTGCTCTTATGGTGCCCAATCTAGAATTCTTCTGTCAAAGCCTCAATGGTGTGATTCAAGAAATGTGTGCCTTGATCACTCATCAAAATTACGGGGCATCCAAATCTACTAATGGTGTTTTCAAAAAGGAACTCTGCAGCTGTCGCAGCATCACAATTTCTTACTGCTTTGGCCTCTGCCCACCGGGTGAGATACTCTGTTCTAGTGATGATATATCTCGCACTAGTCCATTTTCCTGGTGGGTTGATAGGACCCACAAAGTATATAGCCCACTTGTCAAATGCGCGCAGCGTGATCTGGGGTCGCAGTGGCATTTCATCGCATCGCGAAGGTTTGCCTATCCTCTGGAAAATATCGCAGCATCTACAAAAGGCTTTAGTGTCTTTGTATAATGTAGGCCACCATAACCTTGCGGCTAGGATTTTCTGCATAGTCAGCTTTCCTGCGAAATGACCTCCTGTGGTTCCTGAATGTGCCTCTCTGATAATAGCCTCTTTTTCATGTGGCATCACACATCTGCGCAGAACTTCATCTAGTCCTAATTTGTATAATTGTCCAGCGATCAGGGTGAAGTCTGCTGCTTTAACAACCAACTGCTTCTTTTGTTGCTTAGTAAAATCAACAGGAGACAGTCCTGTACTAAGAAAGTGGATGATATCAGCATAGTGCTCATCTGCGATCTGGATAGAAAACAACTACGCATCGGGCAACTTGTCCTCGAGGTTACTTGGCTCTTCTCCTGAATCTATCCGCGACAGGTGGTATGGTCCAGCATTCAGTTTTCCTGGTTTCACAATGATTTCAAAATCATACTCCTGGAATAAGAGTAACCATCTGCAGATTCTCCCCCCTAACACTGGCTTATTGACCAAGTACTTCAATGTGGAATGGTCAGTGAACATCTTGAACGAGGCACCTAACAGATAGTTCCTGAACTTCTGTAGAGCGTACACCATAGCTAAGCCTTATCTTTCTATCGTGGTGTAGTTCTTTTCTGCTGTTGATAGCTTTCTGCTGGAGTATGTGATAGGATGGTCGATACCTCCTTCGCCTGGTTGCGTCAACACAATTCCTAGTGCGATGCTAGATGCATCCACATGTACGTGAAATGGTTTAGTCCAGTCTGGAAATACTAAGATGGGTGCTGTAACCATCTTCTCTTTAAGTGTGTCTGGGCTCTACTGACATTCCTCATTCCATAGGAATTTTACATCTTTCTTCAACAGCTTCTCCATGGGCGCTGTAATCTTTTCATAGCCCTTGATGAATTTTCTATAGTACTCGGTATGACCAAGTACTGTTCTCAATTGTTTGACTGAGTTGAGTGCTAGAAGATTTACAATGATGGTGATCTTTGCAGGATCTACCATCAAGCCTTGCCTACAAACAATGTGACCCAACAAAATACCGAATGGCACATAGAATATACATTTTTTCAAGTTTAGAGAAATATGATACTGCCTACATTTCTCTAACATCAGTCTTAAGTCTCCTATATGCTTGTCAATTAGTCCAAATATAGTCCAATCATCAAAATAAACTTCTAGGAATTTATGGATGTATTCTTTAATTATAGCAACTACTACTCTAGAAAAGATAGCTGGTGCATTCTTAAGACCAAAGGGCATTATCGTGTACTAGAATGAGCCCCATTCTGTTGCAAAAGTGGTCTTATGGTGATCCTCTGGGTGGATCCTGATCTGGTGATAACCTGAGAAGCCATCGGTGAAGGAGTAGACCTCCTGTCCTCCTACGTTGTCTAGCACTTCGTCAGTGAACGGTGTCGGGAATGGATCGTGAACCGATGCATCGTTGAGTTTGCGCAGATTGACACAGATCCTGATGTCTCCTTTTGTCTTCTTTTCTTGTATGACCATGGGGCTAACCCATTCGCTTTCTTCCACTGGTTCAATTATTCCTGCTGCTAGCATCTTATCGATCTCATCCTTAACTTTTTCTTTATAGCATGGATTCAATCTGTAAGGACACTACTTAACTGGTCTAGCATCCTCCTTCATTGGTATCCTCATGACTCCCAAGTCTCCAACTATTCCCTTCATCTCTGTGAATTTGGTGGGAAATAGGTCCTGATAATTATGTAGCAAGTCTGCAATCTCTCCCACTGTTTTGTCATCCCAATAATCTCCAATAGAGGCAAACTTTAGTTATGTGTCTATGCCAATATTAATATTTTTAATCTTGATCGGCTCCGTGATTTCTGGGATTTATAACTTCGGTCCGTCAACATCGCAAGTCCCTTCTGACTCTAGAATGTTGATGTTGCGAGGATCCTCATCCTCATCCTTATCTTCATTGTCTGACTCTGCTACAAAATTATAGCACTCAAGCTCTTCTTCCAACTGGATGGCCCACTCAGGTTGAGCCTGCACTGATATGGTACAGTCCTCAAATATCTTGACCTTGATTATGTCTAGGGCCTGCGCAATACTCGGATACTCAGATTCAAAAGCGAACGTGAGTAGAAAACTGTCCATCATAAGTGGCCATGTAGTCGTCCCCTTGCGCAATTCAGTCTCTGTGTACCAGTTCCTCGGAACTGCGTCCAACATGTGAATGAATTGGTGAACCCATTCATCCTCTGGAATCTCCCACCAATTCTACTCACATGTGTGAATATGTGACCTGGGGTCACTTTCTCCTATGTATTTCTGCTAGACATACTCTATGTCGGTAGAGAATCTGATCGCCATTAGCCTCTTGAGATCATCCCACGATACGATATTCTCTTTATGCGCGTACCACCATCTTGCAGGTGTGGCTCGTACTGCAAGGTCCATAGCTTCGATCCTTTATTCATGAGGAATTTGTTGTTTGAACTATATGAGAAAGTCCTGGATATCTATTAGACCATGAAATGTTGGAATCTCAGTGATCTCTGCGCCAATCCATCGCAGTGACTTACTCATAAACGCACATCTGCGCGCTGAGACTTCATAAAGTCTGTTCTGCCAGTTCTCTAGACCAACATCTGAATCCGATGTGCATGAGCTGTCGCATCGCCAACTAATGTTCCCTTCTGCAGTTAGATTGATGTAGTCGCTCTGGTTCGCAGTCATCGGATAGAAACTATCCACGTTATGTGCTTCTTCCTCTGCTCGAATAGGTTCAATGTATCTAGGACCCTGAAGAGGATCCAACGGCGCTATGACCCGGATCTGTGCATCCTCAAAGGTCATTTGTCTTTTCTTTAGGTCGATAACATCCTTGTTACCGATCACCCAATCAATTCTTAATAACGCTAGATACGGTCTACTATCGCCCATAATCTCTATAACTTCGAAGTCCACAAAGCTGCGAACTCCGTCAATGTCAACTGGCACCTGCGGCAGTCGACCCAATGGTGATACTCGCTACTGGTTAGTTAATCTCAGATGGATAGGCGATCTGACTAACTTAGGGCTACCCATCTGTTCCCATGTCTGCTTAGTTAGAACATTTACCTCTGATCCTAGGTCTAGGACCACTTCATCCATTTCATACTCTCCAATCTATGCTGTGAGCTTCATCTCTCTTCCAGTCCTTGTATGTCCTGTAATAGTATGAATAGCGCGCTGTGCACTGCTCAAGAGAGAAGGTTGCTGACACTGATCTATGATACGTTGGAGCTCTCTAATAGCTTTTTCATTTCTGACGAGTTTTAAGCAACTGCGCAGGAAGGATTGTATGCTTCCTATCGATTCATCCTCGTCGCATCTTCCCGATGTGGTAGCCTGCGGTATCTGTTCAGGGCTATCGCCACAAGGTTCTTACTGCAGTATGCCCCTAGATGGCGGTACCTGCAATCCTGATTGTGTAGAGTCCTCAAAGAAAGTCTTAGCTTCTTGAAATGTCTCTTTATTCTTCTGTAGGTCGAGTGGTGTCGCTTTATTAGTAGCTCTGCGCACCCACTCCCGATCTGTATTCTTTTCATTCTCCTGCGATGTCCCACTGGTGGAAACACCGCTACGAGTCATGATGTTGACTCTTGGTTCTGGTTCATCCGGCTCAGCAGCAATAAGCTATATGTTCTGGTGTGCTGCTGGATTAGGCTCCCTGAGCTTAGCTATCAATGTAGGACATTCTTCTATAGCATGATCATAAGATTTACAGTAATTACATGTGGTAGTGGGGCTCTGACAGTCCCTAGCATAATGTCCTATAACGCCACAGTTATAACATGTGACTGGTCCACGACAACGACCAAAGCCTTCTCCTCGACCAAAGCCTCCTCCACATCCTCATCCTCTGAATCCTCCGCCACGGCCAACTTGAGCTGGATCATGCGGTGGTCCTGCTACTGGACCCTGTGTCTCTGATTGAACTCTATACACATCATGTTTCCTATCTAACATGATATCATAGGCTCGGCAATCCTGGTCCTTGTGTCCTACGGACTTGCAAAATACACAGTATAGGTTCTTAGGTGTCTGCACATACTTCTGAAGTAGAGGACATTGCCGAGGCTGATGTCCTCGCGTCTTGCATATTTCACACCATGGCCCGTCCGTCTGAGGTAAGGGGTTAGGATCCCCTGAAGCTAAATATTCCGCAAAGACGAGACAGTTGTATTTTCTATGGCCTTGTGCTTTACATGTTAAGCACCATATGTCTTGCATAGCCTCTTTCCCTTTCTTAAGTTCATGTATCTACAACGTGAGATTAGCCAACTAGTTCTGTAGAGTTGTCATGCCCGTACTAGTTTCAGCTAGAGGTGAGGCCTCTAGTTTCATCACAATCTCCAACGCTTCATCCTGCGTCTGGAGTTTCTGCTGCATTAGTGGCAGTCTAATGTGAGAGAGTAGTGCTGCAATAAACCATTCTTTATGCTGCTCCGGCGCAAACTCAGAGCTTACTTGGTCTATAAGGGCTTTGAATTTTTGGTCAAAGTCCCATACTGACTCTGATGGTAACTGCTTAATGTCCTTGAGCTTTGTTATACACTAAGACTCAGACTTAGGTTTCTTGAACTCTTTAATCATGGTAGTCCTGACCTGGACAAGTGTTCTAGGTGTGGCGAAATACTTCATATACCATGTTAAAGCTCGTTCTCTCAATGTGGTGACCAACTGTACAAGTTTAATGTCATAATCCTGGATTCGTTTGATGGTCCACATGGCTTCACATAGAAACCAATGCTGTTATGGGTCCTTTGCTCCTGTACCCTTAAATGTAGGTAGCTTCATATCATCCCCCATTCTATTTCTCTATGGTGGGTTCTGATTTACTGGATTACTACCACTCGGCGGCGTAGGTGGTGGTGATGTAGCAGTAGTAGGTACTGTCTATGAACTACTAGATGGAGTGCCTATGGGATTACTCTGAGTCCCAGTCTGTTTCTGTGGGGTATAGGGATGGTAAGGGATACCCCGCTCTGTTCCTTCTGTGGTACTAAGACTCTGCTGTCTAATATTGTCTGAACTATCTTCAAATACAGGAGATCTGAAATCTACTTTATATTTATTGCCACTACGTGTTCGTCCAATGTCATCAAAATCACTTTCAAACTCTTGTGACATTACTATCTTTACTTATTCATCTGAAACCATATCCATTACTCCTTTTTTCATGTAACAGCATCTTAATGGACAAGTTTAGAGATTTTAGGTACTTACCATGATATCCTTTGAAGAAGTAGTGCTCAGCCTCGCTGAATATTTTTCTCTGGTCGATTGCAAACTCTGTAACAAAGCATTCTAGCACACTCACAAGCCAGAAGTCCACTGCTCTCGTAATGGGGTTATCAAGGTTTTGCACGGTCTGAATCAACTCCGGTGTCCAGACAATGTTTCTTTTCTTCTTGAATATGTTCTTATCTGTCAACTTTGATAACCAGTCATAAAGCTCGTCTCCATAGGTTGCAAAAAATATCGCGTGTATGTCCGAGGAGATATTTTTTTGTAACCAGTCCTTTGTGCTCAGTCTAGGACTCCTATTTTATTTCTTAGCAAATTCCTTTAATTTTGAATCTAGCCACTGGTGAAACTCTTCTCTAGTAGGATTCCAATAGAACATTAGTGCTCAGTTGTTCAAAATCAGCAACGGAACCATTTGTTGGTTCTCTATGGGCAGACCCGGGTTTACTATGATTAACCAACAACACCCCTAGCTCACTGGCCCTTTTGGCGACAGACCGCAGAGTGGCCTGAAGTCTCACCTGAAGTGATTCTAATGGGTTGGCCAAAGACTCAAGTGTCTTGGACCGGGTTCTACGGTGTCCTACTTGCGACTCACAGCTCTTCTAGCTGCGAGGTCCCACTGTCTCTATCGCACGTTCCCTCTCCACGTCGCGCAGCTTCCACTTACTCACGATGACTCCAACCCTTATCGCATCATCATGTCCCGACCGACACATAACTCTCTCCTGCGCTGAGTCCTCAACCTGCGGTACCCCGCACCGCAGCTCCTCTACTGGTGCGATATCGCCTCTCTGCGATATCCTACCGCTGCGACTCAGCACACTTAACATTACGTGTGTCCGACATACACAACTCACATACAAGGTCTATTGAATACTGCAACTCTTAACTGTCTGAGGGAATTATCAACAAGTTCTCCTATAGAATACTTAACAACTTAAACTTATATTCATCCTTCTATGATGCTGCGAACTAAATAACACATATATACACTTACTGTAAGCAAAGTCCATGCGCAAAATAACAGATAACAGTAAGCAAATACAATCACATGCATTCAACACATAACACGCAGGTTTTACGTGGTTCACCCCCAGGATGGGAGTTACGTCCATTGAACTGTGTTTCTCTATTATGGCTCAGGGGAAGGTAAACACAGTTCTGCTACACCGCATATGCAGCTAGAGATCTTCTGGGTAACTCCGCACACAGCCTGGAGCCCTTCTCTCTTAGATCTCTTCTCTTTCTCTATCTCTATATTGTCTCTCTTACAATATACTCTTCCCTCTTTGTCGATCCCTGCGGATTGTTACATGCAAGCTCAGCGAGCTGGCTACCGGTTTCCGTAAGATCACTATAGCTAGTAATAGAACCAGTGTTCAACTCTTCTATCATACAAACTATATATGTCTATTAGGCTCTTTTGCTAACCTTTTACAATACAAAATACATCCCTTTATAGGCGGCCCGAAGGTCTCACCATTACAACACTGTGGCCCTGTCCCAACAGTAATCCAAAAACCCTAACTAGTGACAAATGACATATGTGTACTTGGGGTAGCCGCTTTCCGTCACACCGCAGCTCTCTACAGTCTTCCATGCTTCCCGGCACTGATCATGGGTACTATGCACTGCCTCCCTTTACCACAGCTTCATGAAGTCTTCCATGCTTCCCAGCGCTGACCATGGGTACCGGCGCTGCTTCCCTTCTGTCCTTCATCTGCGATACCTTGGCCTCGTCGCTCATTTTCCTTTATGAGGGTAGCTGAACCCTCTTGTCTTCGCCACTACCTTCAATGCAGTGGTTGAGCTCTCTCTTCTCGGTCACTCAGGTACTGTTGTCTTCCTTGACTTCTCTGCCTCCACAGTAATGGTTTCTGGCTCTGATCTGTGGCTAGAAACCTTGCTACAACGTCGTAGCTTTACCTCTGATATCTCCGCCAAAACTGTCTGTCCGCTAAAAATAGCAGCTTCTTCTGTAGCTGCGGGACCCTACTCCAACAACTCTAGGAAGACTTCATCCGAAGGAAGGATATCATCCGAGATAGGGCACATGTCTAAACTTTCAAATGGATCGACAAAGTGGAGAGCATGCTCCATAGTCTGTATAGAATGACTCACCTAGTCAACTGCTAGGACCAAGTCCCGAGATGGTAAGCATGAAAATAGAGGTTGCTTCTCAGTAGCAATTGAACGCAAAGGACATGATGCCACATAGCTCACCTATGGCGGGGTAGTGTCTATAGAAACACTAGGAATCAATAAAGGAAAAACTTGGTCTCTAGTCGGGTCAGGAGACGGATCAAGAAAATCCAACTGATCGATAGTGACAATTTCTTCACCATGATTAAAGTACATCACATGAAAGAATGTTGACACCACAGCTTTCATGGCATAGACATAATCACGTCCAAGGAGCATATTGAAGTCCAAGGGGTCTTCTATCACAATGAAGTCAACTAAGACGGTCTTCCCACCCAAAGTAATAGGTGTTTGAGCAAGAATTCCCAAGGCTATACAAGTTCTTCTATCAAACGCCAGTAACTGACTAGCAGTCGACACAAGGCTGGGAGATCCCATGACTTGCCAAGCATGAGCAGACAAGATACTAACTAAGGATCCTTCATCAACAATGCAACGAGCAATCGTGTATGGTTCAAATTTGACCATTAAGGGACGAGATAACAAGTGGAGTCCCCACTTGCCATGAATCTAGTCAGTGCAGTTGTGTT
>LPNX010759951.1:13925-49341 GCA_001517045.1 Pseudotsuga menziesii | reverse complement strand
ACGAGATGTTGCACGATCTGTATATGGAAAAAAAGAATGGCGGCAAATGGAGCTCTCTATGTTACATAGTGAGAAAACGCGACTCAAGTGCGCGGAATGCTGAAGCTGAAGATTCGCAAAGAGTCTGATTTTTTGTTGAAAAACTTTTACGTCTGACAGTATGTTAACAAAGGTGTCTGAGTTTTCCGGAGTTGATTCCTGTCAACCTGGGTTTAACACCTAATTCTAACAAACTAAAGTGGCCGTTAATAAAATACGAAAGCATGCATCATTTTGTTTAAGGAAACCATTCAATGGACAAATGGACTTTACTATTATAGGGATGAGTTCAGGGATGAGTTCAATGGAAAGATGGAAACCAGTTAATGATGAGATGAAGAGCAAGCTCCAACAAAACATTTTATTATGTTTTAAGAGATATAATATATGTTTTAAGAGATATAATGTGGATGCATAATAGGACATTAGTTCCTTATCGTTAAGAAATGTAGTCAATTCAAGTGTAAATGAGAAAGGTAGTCAAATCAAGTGTAAATGGGAGACTTTCATAATAATGGGTAAGAGTCATTTCATAATAATGGGTAAGAGTTATTGATATTGAATAATCCAAGCTACAACAAGCCATCTCATTATTGTTCGATATTCTAGAAATGAAACTAGAGATATTACTAAATTAGATAATCCATAATATATATGAAGATTATGAATTTTAAGAGCATGATTTATATGCATATAAATAATATGTGCCATTATAAACCATACTCTATTGATGACATAAAGGAAATTTTATTAAGCCTCAAATGCATCCATTAAATATTAATTAAACTCGAAGGGTGCCCTCTAAATCCAACAATACATCAAATAGATAGAAGTGTCATTTATGTAAATGGATCATATTTTTTTTAGTCTTTAAGTCTTATCCCTTCAAGTTGACAATTCATATAGTTTTCATGTTAAAATGAGAAGAGAAACATCCGAGAGAGAATAAAAAAATATAGGCTTGTTGAGAAGATAACAAGATAAGAAAGTTGAAGTGTACATGTGTTCTATTTGTAGTTTATTTGTGCCATTACATCTAAGTTTTTGGAGCTCTCAAATCCAGTTCAGCTGGAATGTCAAGTTTTAAGGAAAGATTTTAATTTAGTTTTACCATTTTGTTGAATTTCACTAGTATTTCTTAATAAAGCTAAAGCATTCCTAGGGTATAGATGGTATGTGTTGACTTTAAGTGGGTTTAATATATTCCAACACTCACAATGTATTTATATTTATAGGATGATCCAAGATTTTCTTGCCCATGGTATTGGTCCATGGTTTTTGACCCATTCTCATTTTAGGGTTTTGGTCCTTTTTGGGAGAATGGAGGTTATGTTGCAATAAATGCTCATCTTCCATGTATTTATGGGGCAAGGAATAATGATGTTTTGGATCAATTTGGGTGCAATTTAATTGTAAAGGTCAAAATGGAGGGAATAATGATGGGATTATGATGTATAATTATAGTTTGGGACATAGAGAGCTACTTGGTGGACAATTTTTTGTGTTAAGAATGAGATGGAAATACATGAGGAGGATTCAACTCCTCAATCTAAAATCTAAAAAGTTGATATTGCAAAAGAGGCTAAGGCACTAACCATAAGAAAGATTCAAACTAAGTATCTAAGGAGATTGGTGAAATAGAAAAACCAGCATTGTTATTGGGAAAAACACCAACTAGGATGATATCCTATCCATCCTTGGAATTCACATTGCGCCTGAAATCCAAAGTAATAACTCCAACATGACCCATACTGATGCAAACTGACTTACAATCTATCTACGGGGAGATTACGAAGGGAGGTATGCAAAATTTGAATGAATATAAGTTGCCGGCTATGCCTTTTAATAAAATGTTGTTAACAGTTGTAGAGAGAATAAGTGACACATTCATATACTTAGTAATTGATCCCATGGTAACAAATCCTACTAGCCTGAAAGATTATAGGGATATAGAAAACATTTTGTATTGGTATTTGTTTAGAAAATTGGTGATCCAAATTTCAGGGGGAATATGGTCTAAATTCGGATGTATAAGTCATAAAAGCATTAAATAGAGAGGCCACCCTCTCGCATCCATGGTATTTGAAAACCCATGGTTTTGTTCCATGGTATCGCTTCAAGGAGCATTGTACCTCTCTCGTCCATGGTATTTGACAACCCATGGTTTTAGCCCATGGTATGGCCTCAAGGCACATTGTAATAACGTTATAAAAAATATCTATGCCTTCTCAATAAAGCATTGAAGTATTTTTGGCATCCAATTTTTTTCTTATTCTATTAAGTTATTTTTGAGTTATTAGTTATGAGTTCCTTTCTTAGTATAATTTGAGAGGTGAGGCTCAAAGAAGCCTCTTTGAGCCCAACCCCTCCACGTGTCCTATTTACTCTATGTTTCTCTATATACGTTATTCACATCCTAGATCTTGCTGATATGTCTTTCACACAGTTGATCCATTATGATATCTCTTCTCTTCCTCTCTCGACATCTAAGCCTTCTGGTCTCATCCCTCAAGATCTGGATCAGTGGTATCAATGATCTAAATTTTAGGGGGAATATGGTCTAAATTTGGATGTATAAGTCATAAAATAATTAAATGGATAGGCCACCCTCTCCCATTCATCATAAAAGAATTAAATGGAGAGGTCACCCTATCCCATCCATGTTATTTGAAAACTCACGGTTTTATTCCATGGTATGGCAACAAGGCACATTGTACCTCTCCCATCCATGATATTTGACAACCCATGGTTTTGGCTCATGGTATGGCCACAAGTCACATTGTAATAATGTTATAAAAGACTCTATCCCTTCTCAATAAAGAATTCAATATTTTTTGGCATCCAACCTTTCTCTCATTCTATTAAGTTGTTTTTTAGTTATTGGTTATGAGTGTCTTTCTTAGTATAATTTGAGAGGTAAGGCTCAAAGAACCCTCTTTGAGTGTCACCCTTCCATGTGGCCTATTTACTCTATGTTATTCTATGTATCAATTGCTAACAATTTCATAGCTTTAATCTCCTCCTCTTTTGGTATTCAAGCTTCCCGGGTCTCAGCCCCAAAGCTCTGAATGGGGGGTATCAAAGAAGGTACATTAGAGGAAATTTCAACTCAAAATGGGCCTCCTAAAATGAATTAATAAAATAATATTTATTAATTTTGGAGGAAGAAAAGAAAAAAAAACTACTTTTTTGTTTGTATTTTTGACATATCTCCCCGTATTTTTACTCAAATTTCGATCAGGAGAGCTCTTTGGATGTGGAATTAAATTTTGCATCCAACGAGTACCCACTCGGCATACTTTTGACGGACCCTGCTACCCCAAAAACAAGAAATACCCGAAAAAATGGAATGATGACATCATCATTCCATTTTTTCAGGTATTTCTTATTTTTGGGGTAGCGGGGTCCGTCAAAAGTATGCCGAGTGGGTACTCGTTGGATGCGGAATTTAATTCCACATCCAACGAGCTCTCCCAATTGAAATTTGAGTAAAAACATGGGGATATATGTCAAAAATAAAAACAAAAAAAGTAGTTTTTTTTATGATACCTATCCCCAAATTTATATTAAAAAAGTGTTTAAGACCTATACGGTATTTCAAATTTAAAGCAATTTCATTGGCTAACACATGATGACATGGAATTTGAATAAAAGTTAAAAGGCCCATTTTGATTTGAAATTTCCTCTAATGACCATTCCATGGGAATGAGAGTTTGAGCATAGTTCAGATTCAAATATCTATAGGGATTTCCAACCTCCTTTTGGCACTCTCTGATTCTATTTGTTGGTCCGTACACTGGTTTCTATGTTGCATCTAGAGATTCTATGATCGCTACAATAGTCTATGTTTTTCTGCAAACCCTTGGCAACCTACACTCATCAATCTATGGAGGATGACCCACTTCTACAAACTTTAGAGATATGTTTCAAGGGGTCTTCCATAGCTCATTTGAAATTATTTTTCTTCATCTAAAATGTTTATTTCATAGTTTTTCATTTGGCTTCTTGATTTGTGATATATGCTTGTTTGAAGCAGCACATGTATGTACACAGTGCGACTGCATGTACATCAACTTCAAATATGTGTCACAGTCTCTACAGGATGTTCTAGATCCTCCACTATATCTCACTCGAAAGGTACTTCGTAAGATAAAATGGGTATTACATGGTTTTCATTTAGTTTTCTATTTTGATAGATATCATTAATTGAAGCAACATATGTATGCAAAACCAATGCACGTGGATCCCGTAAGCTTCAACAAACATTTTCTCATTCCCTGGGCCACCACAAGGAAAGTATGTTATAAGGATGGAAATGAATCTTTAATAAATAAAATGGGTCTTTAACGAAATTCAATTTCTTCACCTACATCAATTTCTTCACCTGCATTAGAATCTATGAATGGCTTTGCAGTGAGACATCGACTGCACCAAAGACCATGAAATTTCCAATTTTTTGTACTTTTATGAAATTATATTGTAATCCTGGTTATGGGTAAACCATGCAAAACAAACGGTTATGGGTAAACCACAAAAAACCGCAGTTATGTGTTGTAATCATGGTTAGGGGTCAACCACACAAAACCCACAGTTATGGGTTAGCCACACAAAACCCATGGTTATGGGTCAACCACACAAAACCCATGGTTTCGGTCAACCACACAAAATCAATGGCCATGGTTATTTTTATGGGTCAACCACAAAAAACCCACGGTCATGGTTATGTTTATGGGTCAAACACACAAAACCCATGATTATGGGTTAACCAAACAAAACGCTTCTCTTCATCGGTAATTGGCACATTGTAATCATGGGCCTCTTTTTATCATGAAATGATGGGGACCATCATTTTCTAAGGGGGAAGAAGAATCTGAATTTCAGGAGGCATATGGCCTAAATTGATATGTATAAGTCATAAAAGAATTAAATGGATAGGCCACACACTCCCATTCATCATAAAAGCATTAAATGGATATACCACCCTCTCCCATTCATGGTATTTTACAACCCATGGTTTTGTTCCATGGTATGGCTTCAAGGCACATTATACCTCTCCCATATATGGTATTTGACAACCCATGGTTTTGGCTGATGGTATGCCCCCAAGGAACATTGTGATAATGTTATAAAAGGGCTATATCCCTTCTCAATAAAGCATTGAAGGATTTTTGACATCCAACCTTTCTCTTATTCTATTATGTTATTTTTTAGTTATTGGTTATGAGTGTATTTCTTAGTATAGTTTGATAGGTGAGGCTCAAAGAGCCCTCTTTGAGCCTCACCCCTCCATGTGGCCTATTTAATATATGTTTCTGTATGTTACTCTTTGGATCAATTGTTAACGATTTCACAACTTTAATCTTTTCCTCTCTTGGCATTCCAGAATCCCAGGTCTCAACCCCCCAAGATACAGATTAGCTGGATCAAGTAGATTTATTTTAACAATGTGGTGATATGATTTGTGCAGAAGTGGTAAAAGCCAATAAAATAGACAAGAGGCTCATAGAATCATTGAATAAATTAGGGGATATTTTAAAAGTTGAGAAATTGACAACTAGAGTAAAGAAAAGAACTATCAAAGGGATTGAGGAGAAAATAGTAAATATAAGTGCAAAACTAGATGATGGATCTCAATTAATATTATTATATATCAAAGAAGGACAATGAGATTTCCAACTTAAAGAGTTAGCTAAAAAATACGCAGTGTACATCCAATACAAACAGCTGAAATACACCAGGTAGAAAGGAAAAAAGAGCAGTTGCTAGCCATTGTGGCAAAGCATAGAGCTGTGGTAGAAGAAAGGGATAAAAATATAACTAAGTTAGCTTAAAAAATATCCACCCTACAGTTTCAAAGAGATAATAGAACACAAAGTGAGCCATCCTCTACCATAGAAGCAGAGGCGATAGAGCAGGTCCAAACACATATAAGTTCAAAGCAAGATATGCAAGAATATTCCATACAACCACCACCAGTTGAAATAGTTGGTGTAGATGCCACTGAAGAAGATTAGACCACAACTGAGCTAGTTAAAGTTGAAGAATATATATAATCTAAGATCAAGGGTATTGAAGATGATTTTACCAAAATAATAATAATATTGAAGAACTAGAGCATGATATCAACAAAAAAGAGGACGACATCACTGATCTTAAAAGAGAATTGGATGATTTAAAAAGCTAAGTTACATCACTGAAGATAGATTCTCAAGGAAAAGATCTACTCATAAGACCACACATGAAATATGGGACATAATTGCCCAAATATTTAATGAGGCGCAATGGGAATTCATGAACTTGATGACAACTGAAATGGAGGATTACAAATCAACAATGAATGAGGTAAAACATGTAAATGAAACCATGGGATAAAATCCTACACAGAATAGGAAAACAACTGATTACATGAATAGATTAATCAATAAGGATATATAATAATTGGAACCCACTAGAAGAACACATGTAATAAATATTGCCAAAACAATGATGTTTAAACAAACATTATGCAGGGTGATGAAAAACAACACAAATGTGATAGCTGATGGTATTAAGGATTTCATAACTATGTTTAATGGGGTTACAAAACCAAGAGAAACAAAAGAAAGATCAATATGCTCTTGGGTCATCTTCGCATTAGTAGGAAACTCAACAAAATACTCCTCCACCACAACAATATACAAAAGCAGCACCAGGGTAGTAATACGTCGGGAAGTCAACCTCGTTAGCATTTATGCCAACTAGAGGATCTGTATAGTCTGGACATCCCACCTATAACAAAACACTCCATTGAATGAGTCAATTTGGCATACCAACTCACTATTCCACACCTCTAGGTCAGCAAACTATGCGAGGTCAACAGTCACCAACACGAGGAAAGAAGTGAGGCAAAGGCCACAAGAAAAATTAAGCCAATGGCTATGTAAATATAATATTTTTATTTAAAAAGTAAAAAAAGAAAAAAACTATTACTTTCTATTAGCAGTCGAGTGATTTACAACTGAATTCAAGCGCCTCTAAGCCCTATATAATGTAAGCTTAGTATACGAGCAAGAGGATATAAATTGGAGAATTAGAAGTATTCTTTCTTCTATTTCTGAGTCAACGCATACTATTATAATGTATAAATTTTTGACTTGATATTAACGAAATGGATCCTTACAGAGCGTTATTTCTATATTTTTTATTATGTGTTCATCTATTTGTCAAGATTCATGAGAAAAATAATACACTGAGTGCAATTATGTTTGTTATGATTTGAGAATCATTGATTTTTATTTTTTATTTTTTATGTTAAATGTTGGATATCTCCTCAGAAGTTCAAATTTCTTTTGATTATGTGGATGATTTTTAATTCACATTGTGCTAGTTTTGTATATGGAAAATATTTCTATATATGTTCTATTGTGAGATGAATAACTTTGAAAATATAAATCTCATGTTACTTCCTTACAAATTGTAAAGAATTATTGAATTCTTATTAATTCAGCTCAGTATATTCAAAGATTATCTATATTGAGGAAATTTACCTTTCAGTACTCCCTTTAGTTTAAGATTTGTCTTCGTTTATCCCTTCCTCGTGACTTTTATTTGTTCTTCATGTATCTGTGAAATTCCTCTATTAAATTTGCCTTCGCAATACCAATTATGTCCACAATTTGCAGTTAAAAAAATCAAAGCGTTCAAAGAATGTATTAAACCTAAATTCACTCTTCAATTCAACTCTTAAATCGTTAAAATGTTATCCCTTTCATGCCTAGGATTTCCCTACCTTCAACCCAGGGTAACTCTTGGAACTAACATGATAAATGGCTTCATTTCCATGGAGCACTTTTGAAGAATACATTTCCTTAGGCGTGACAAAGTAAATATCCACATTTTGTACGGTGAAGCAGAACCAGATAAATTTTGGTTGAAAATTTCACTTGGCGAGTCCACTGTATCAATTTGGGTCCTAGAAAGAGGAACACCAGAAATAATTTTCCAGCAAAGGATCTTCTTAGCCTACCAGATTCATGAATCCATTGGATAACTTTAAGTTCTCCTCAAGGAAGAGGTATTTCACTTTCAAATTCTCCTTTAATTTAAGTTTGAAGTGAAAATTAAGATAGAGTTAAAGAATTAAGTAATCAAGAAAATCCTTCAAATCTTCCTCGAACTCTTTTGAATCTTTTCCTTGAACCTTTGTTTTCAAATCCATATCACTCAACTAGCTCTTTAAGACCATCTCACTCCTATATTATACCTTAGAGACCTCCATTTATCCCATGTTTACAACATACTATTGTGCATACTCCAAATATGGTAGGAAGAGGCCAAGGAGTCCCACCAATAGCTGTCAACCCTTGGATTAAATCAAGATATGGTCTTTTAAATATACCTGCAAATTTGAATGACATGCCTGAACATTATTTGGAACTTTTAACCAAATATCATGGAGAACATGATATTTCAACAGAAGAACATATGGACAAGTTTCAAAATTTCACTAATAATCATTTAATAGAAATTGATGATGCCTATATGAGATTATTTGTGCAAACACTTGAATGAGAAGTAATAAAATGATTTATAAGACTACCTTCTAAGTTTATTGACTCTTGGAATGCTCTACACCAATAATTTAAAAGACAATGGAGTGAAAAAAGAGATAACCTATATTACCTCACTAAGTTTTTTGCCTTGAAAAGGAATAATGGTGAAAATGTAGTAGAATTTAACAAAAGTTTTAATAATATGTTTAATAGAATTACAAATGATATAAAACCAACACATAATGATGCTAAAGTCACTTATGTTGGAGCTTTTGAATCTAATTTTTATTTGATGTTGAGGGAAAGAATATCAACTGCATTAGCCATCATGCAGGATGATGACTTAGATGTAGAAGCCAACATGGAAATTACTGGTAAAATAAAGCACAAACAAGAATTTGAGAAAAAGAAGACTAAAGATGAGGCTGAGTCCTCAAATAAAAACAAGAATAAAGAAAACCAGGAGGATAAGATAGAAATGATGTCCAAATTATTGAGAGGATTGTCTAACAAATTGGCTAGACTGGAAATTGAAGGTAATAATTGTTAGTTTTTCAACATTAAGCTAGCATTATGTTAGGATCTTTACTGAGCGAATAACAAGTACAGCAATCAAACACAAGAGACAATGAACACAATGTTTTTGATCGGGGAAACCATAAAGGAGAAAACCCCGCAACTTCCTTAGAGATAGAATCAGCACCAAAACAGTAAAAGCCCCAAAATAGTAAGTGATCTCCCAACAGCAGTAATCTTCTTCTTGTATAGCCCCAGTGTATTTCCTTCCTCACTAATGCGCTACACTTGAGTGAGTGAATGATGTGTCTGATAAATAGAGAGGCTCACTTTCTATTTATATTCTTTCGTTCACTTGAAGTGCACTAAATCATGCCGGCCTCACTTAAAAATTACTTACTAGAGCCGACATCTCTGTGAGTGTCTAATAACCCTAGTGCCCCGAAACTGTGGGGACTTTAACAATGACTTGACATGACTTGTTTACATTATTGATCCTCTCGATCGGACATCGTGGCATGACAACATGACTCAAATACATAATAGATACATCCCAGAATAAACATCGGGTTACAATACATAAGATACATAGATGAATATATTCTGAAGTTACAAATACATCAACACTCCCTCTTAACTAGGAAGGTATTCTTTCGACACGATTTTTAGCACTGGTCTTCTTCTCTGTATCAGCTGGATCATCTCGTCTTCAAGTCATCTTCGTCTTCAAGTCATCTTCATCATCGGATCTAGATCATCACTGGCTATCATCACTGGATCTGGATCATCACTGGATCTGGATCATCCATGCTGGATCATCATCACTGGATCTCAATCATCACTCGATCGTCACGGGTGCTATCTCATGATTCTTCTCATCACAGAAGTTCTACAGAGCCAACCCTTTTTCATGCTGGTTGTAGGCCTAGCCTCCATGTAGGTCTTTTTCCCAGCACTTACATCTGACCTACTCGTCAGAAAGGAACGCCCAACACTCACATCTGATCATGTAGGAACCAATCCTATAATCATATCAAAAAGGCCCAGCACTCACATTCACCAGCATGATAGGAACTTAAACTACTATCATCTGTGAAAAGGCACAACACTCACATCCACCAGCATGGTACGGACTCAAACTACTACCATCTATGGAAAGGCACAGCACTCACATCCATCAGCATGGTACAAAATCAAACTACTACCATCTATGGAAAGGCTCAGCACTTACAATCACTAGCATGGTACGAACTCAAAATACTACCATCTATGAAAATGCATAGCACGTATAGTCACCAGCATGATAGGAACTCAAATTACTATCATCTGTGAAATGGCTTAGCACTTACAACCACCAGCATGATAGGAACTCAAACTACTATCATCTGTGGAAGGGCCACTGCACTTACATTTGAGTACGTGGGAACACATCCCTCAGTCACATCAGAAAGGCTCTCAGTTCTAGACTGAGGATCCCTGGTACCTCACCAGGTAGCTCCATTCAAAGAATGGTGGTAGCCCTTGTATCTGACACTAAGTCAGAATGGCTTAGCACTCATATCTGACATGGGAGGAACCTAATCCTTTAGCCATGACAGAATGGATTCATCTCTTATATCTGATCAAGTGGGAACACATCCCTCTGTCACATCAGAATGGACATGCACTCATATCTGATCATGTGAGAACAAATCTCACGATCATATCAGAATGGCCCGCAGTCATAAACTGAGTTTTCTTGGTACCTCACCAGGCAGCTCCATTCCAAGAATGGCAATAGCCCTTATATTTGATCATGTAGGAACCAATCCTAGAGTCTTATCAGAATGGCTTAGCACTCACATTTGTCATGGAAGGAACCAATCCTCTCACCATGACAGAATGGCTCAGCCCTTATATCTGACCTGCTCGTCAGAATGGCTATGGATCTTAGCACTCATATCAATCATGGAAGGAACCAATCCTCTCACCATGACAAAATGGTTCATCCCTTACATCTGACCATGGAAGGAACCAATCCTCTATGGGACTCATCACTTTCCCTTGGAGGAAACCTCGATCTGGAGAACTCCAAGCTTCTCCCTGAAGTACTCGAACTTCAGTCTAGCCAATGGCTTTGTCAATACATCAGCTATCTGTTCCTCCGTCGCAACATATTGGAGCTTCAGTGCTCCTCTCTACACCATATCCCTAATATAGTGATACTTGATCTTGATATGCTTTGACTTGTCATGGAACAATGGATTCTCTGACAAATTCACACAACTCTGGTTGTCATAATGTATACAAGTATCATCCAACTGGAGATCAAATAAATCAGGCAGTAGCTTCTGTAGCCATATTGCCTCACAACTAGCTGAACAAGTTGCGACATACTCTGCTTCAGCTGTACTCAGTGCCACACAGGATTGCTTCCTGCTAAACCAAGAGATCACTCCTGATCCCATACTAAAGCAACATCCTGAAGTACTCTTCCTGTCGATGGCACTGCCTGTCCAATCTAAATCAACATAACCCTCTAGGTTAATCTTTTGATTTGCATCGTACTTGAGCCCATAATCAACTGTACCCTTCAGGTACCTTAGAATATGCTTTGTAGAAGTCAAGTGAACACTTCTCGAATCTGTCAAGTACTGGCTCAAGGTGTTCATAGCAAAGCAAATGTCTGGTCTCGTGTTCATCAGGTACATCAATGACCCAATCATCTGACGATACGTCGTACCATCAACCGACTTTGATGAAGCATCACTCAATAGATTCAGGTTCGATGCCATAGGTGTGGCCATAGCCTTGCATTCCATCATCCCAAACCTATTCAAGATCTCTATTGCATACTTCCCTTGTCCAAGAAAGATTCCATCTGTACTCTACCACACCTCCATACCTAGAAAGTAATGCATCATCCCCAAGTCCTTCATTTCGAACTCAGGAGCAAGATTTCTCTTCGTATCAGCAATCAACCTGTCTGTACCTGTCACAAATAGATCATCTACATATAGTAGGAGCATCACTAGGTTGCCACCTTCAACCTTGTAGTAAACGTTGGAGTCTGCTTTACTCTTGGTAAAGCCCAAACTGGATAGAAAGCTGTCAATTCTGTCGTACCAGGTCCTGGGTGCCTGTTTCAAATCGTATAGGGATTTATTCAATCTACATACATGAGACTCTTTGTCATGTGTCTCAAAACCAAGTGGTTGTTCTACATATACTTCCTCTTCCACTACACCTTTCAAGAAAGCAGTCTTGACATCCATCTGTGTATCTTCCATTTCATCACTGCAGGTAGAGAAAGTACTGATTTGATGGAAGTGTATCTGGCTACAGGTGAAAAGGTTTCTTCATACTCTATTCCTTCTTTCTGAGAGAAACCCCGAGCTACAAATCTTGCCTTATACTTTTCAATTCTACCATCTGCATCATGCTTGATCTTGTAAATCCATTTGGAAGTTACAATGGACTTCCCGTCTCATCTTGGGACAACATCCCAAACATCATTCTTCATGATCGATTGGTATTATTCGATCATAGCATCCTTCCATTCTTTCTGTTTTGCTGCTTCTTCATAACTGGAAGGTTCTTGATCAATGAAATCACATAGTAAAGCTACATAACCAGAATTGGATCTGGTTCTCTTTCTTTCTCTGTGATTTTCTTCTGGAGCCCCATATCTTTCCGCACATTGGATAAGTTCACGTACCCAAGCAGGTTTCCTCTTATGAGGATTCTTCTCCAGAGGTGGATCTACAGGTCTTTGTGGTTCCTCGAACTCTCGATCTTCTTCTTGAGCTTCTTCATTCATGATTGTATCATGAATTCTGGGTGCTTCTGCTTCTGCTTCTTCAGGTTCTTTAGCATGTCTCTTTCTAGATTTGTTGTAAGTTGTGTCTTCATCAAATGTCACATCCCTGCTGATGTCAATCTTCTTGTATCCTGGGAAATAGATTATGTAAGCCTTCGAGCTTTCAGAGTATCCCACAAATATGCCCTTCTTTCCTGAAGGATCTAATTTTGTTCTCTTCTCTTTTGGAATGTGTATGTACACAGGACATCCGAATATTCTGAGATGGTTGACTTCTGGTTTCTTGTCGGAGAAGACTTCTTCAGGAGTCTTGTTCTCGAGTACACTATGTGGAGTACGGTTTTGTACATACACTGCTGTTCTAGTAGCTTCAGCCCAAAGATGCATAGGAAGATCTTGATCATGAAGCATTGCTCTTGCAGCTTCCATGATAGTTCTATTCTTCCGTTCTGCAATCCCATTCTGTTGTGGATTATAAGGAGTGGACAACTCCCTCTTAATCCCTGATTCTTTGCATAGCTCTTTGAATTCATTCGAAGTGAATTCTCCACCATTATCTGATCGAATGGTCTTGATCTTCTTTTCAGTATGTTTTTCGATCAAGGCTTTGATTTCCTTGAACTTGCCGAATACTTCATCTTTGTTCTTCATAAAGTAAATCCATGTCTTTCTAGAAAAATCATCAATAAAAGAAACATAGTATGCATACCCGCTTAGTGAGTTTGATGACATAAGACTGCATACATCAGAGTGGATGATTTCCAAGATACCTTTGGCTTTGCTTTCGCTGCTGGGAAATGTCTTCTTTGTATTCTTCCCTTTCGCACAACCTTTGCAAACTCCATCATGTTTTGCTTGGAATTCTGGAAGACCTTCAACAGCTTTGCTTGCAATAGGTAGTGCTCTGTAATGCACATGTGCAAGCCTTCTATGCCAATGTTCATTTGGCTCTACCGTGTCATGGATCAAGGCTTGTTTTGGATGGCCCTTCAATTTGTACAAGCCTCCTTCTTGTTCTCCAATCACTACTGCATCATCAATAGTCCTTCCTTTTGGCCACATAATGACTTGACCATCTATGAATGCAACCCGCATTCCTTTTGTATCCAATGCTGAAATGGATAGAAGGTTCTTCTTGAGTTCTGGCACAAACAATACTTCTTTCATTGTTAGAGACTTACCAGAGTCTAGATTATATGAAGATTCCCCACTACCTTTTATTGGATATTGGTAGTCATCTCTTAGTTTCACCTTGTGAGATGATTCATGTTCTGACAGTCTTACAAAGGAATCCTTGAATCCCGTCATATGTTTGGAAGCCCCACTGTCTATAAGCCAATCATCACTTCCATGAGAGATGTTACATGTGAGAGAGGAGATCAGGACATATTCATCCTCGCTTGAAGAGTCTTCACTTTCATATATGGATTTCTTCTTGGATGGTTCATCATCCTCTGCAGCATGAGCATGATGTCTTATTTTGTTCCTCTTCTTCTTATGAGAGTGAATCTTATTCTTAGGACAATCTTTTGAAAAGTGTCCTCTTTCATCACATGTATAACATCTCAATCTAGATAGATCCTTTTTAGAGTGAGAGCTCTTATCTTTGGAGAAATGAGGATTTCTTCTTCCCTTCTTGGAGTGAACTGTGAGGGCTTGATCTTCACTTCCCATCTTCTCTTCTCGGGCTGCTATCCAAGCTTCTTTTTGAGAACATTCTTCCCATAGTCTGCTGAACTTGACTAACTTATTTCTAGCATAGATTCCTTGAATGAAAGCATCCCATGACCTAGGGAGGCCATTCAAAGTAGTCATCACAATCTCTGCATTTTCCACTTCTTCATCAACAACTTCTAATTGCTCTTTGATTTGAGAAACTATTGTGAAGTAAGACTGGATAGTTTCTGCATTCTGAATCTTCACATTCTTCAGTTGGTTCCTCAGGGTCATCTTCCGATTGATGTTCTTTCCTTCAAACAATCTGGTTAGGGCATCAAACATAGATTTAGGTGTCTTGAGAGAGGATACCCGTGGGATAAGGTGATCCTTGATAGAATCAGCAATGATACTCTTTGCCATAACCATCTTCTTCTTATGTAAGGCCTTTGCCTCATCTCCCTCTACAACTGGAACCTCCTCATGAATGTAGGAGTCTAATTCATTCTCTTCCAGGACCAAGGAGATCCTATACTTCCAGGCTCGGAAGTTTTCAACTCCCTCAAGCTTTTCATCAAGCTTGGTATGATTAGACATCTTTAAATGAGAACCTCAAATGGAAATACAAAAAGATTTTAGATCTTACCAGGTTCAAATGGAAATACACCTCATATGCTCGTATTTGCGTCTACATGCATATTGCAAAAAACCTACCAGATTCCATTATTCTCGCACATGAGGACAGAAAATGGGTTTAGTCATTAGATTATGAGAATATACCCTTCAAATAGTAGAAATTTCATGAGCACGGTAATCTATACCATGATTGTCCCAACAATAAAATCCCTACGAAAGTGACTCCTGCTACAGATGACGAAGGCTTCAAGAAGGTCATGGGAAAATAAAGACAAGGAAGGAAAAATCCCATTATCAGCAAATCCTCAAACCCTTCTACCAGTAACAGCTTTGGGATCCTCAAAAATCACTTGGAAGAATTAGAGCACACCACCTCAGATCCCCAAAATACCTCCAAACGTCCTCACCGGGAGGCACAAAAGGCAAGACTACTGTAGATTCCATCCAACAGGCAATATCAACACTGAAATACAGTCCCAGCCTATCACGGAAGTAGCTCACACCCAAACCTTCTAATGGATGAGGAAATGGGGGATATAGATCTGGGAAATTTGGACCTCGTAGGTCTTGAAGACGCCTATAAGAATAACACCTTCCAAGACATTGCTCCCAAGTAAATACAAATGCTCATGAATATTCTACACACTGCTAAATCCAACAACAAACTGGGTATAGTCACCAACACTCCCAAAGAAATCAAGAAAATCAATAAGGAAAATAAAAGGAGAGGAAGAAAAAACGCCCTTCAGAGGATAACCAATCTGGAGACCAGATTGGTTGAATCAGGTCAATACTCCCAGATTATTGAATTCTTCCCTCCTAACCCCATTGTTAATCAATGAATATTATATCTTTGAAAATAAGAGGTATCAATAGCCCCAGTAAGCACATAATGATCAAGAAAAAGATCTAGCAAGAGAAACCCACTATTCTCATGTTACAAGAAATAAAATCTAGTAGTTCCAACCTTGACTCTCTAATGTCCAAACTCTAGCATGGAATCCATTCCTTCTCCCTCGACTCTTGTGGGGATTCAGGACAACTCACAATCTCTTGGAATCTCGCAAAGGTGGTACTTGATCACTTCCTGGCTTCTCGTCACTCCACTACCCGTTTTTACCCTATTGGTACCAACACGCGTGGTCGAATAACCAATGTTTATGAACCCCAGCTCCCTGATCAAAATTCATCCCTTCTTGATTTCCTCCAATGGCTCATTCTGGACCAAGCTCATCCCATTGACATCCTTGGTGGTGACTTCAATATTATCACCTTCCTTCAGGATAAGCGTGGAGGAAGGAACATGCTCACAGTGTTACATTGAAATCTTGTCCTCTTGATCCATGTGTTAACCCTTTTCCTAATCCCAAAATTTCTCTCTGCTAAAATGGATTGATGCTGAGGTTTTTTCTACCTTTTTTCCCTCTCTAATAAGTCCGGTGCTCTTTTCCTTCACGCTAGGTGTTCCGAAGGCATTTTTTCCCTTCATGCTAGGTACACCACTGCCAATGCTCTATTTCCCACTACTAGGTACACTGACAATGCTCTTTCCCTTCATGGAAGGTGCGTCAGTGGTGTTTTGAGGGAAAAAAACAGAGCTTCAAGACCCTTCTCAAAGGTGGATGAGGTGGATGTTTATCCCTATTATCTCGGTGAGGTGGCATTCGATTCCTAACCTATAGGGAAGATCCATTTGATCCCTCCTCCTAATCCTCAACCTACTCTATCCCTTTGGCCTTATAAATTAAACCCTCTCTCCTTTGTGAAGGGAGGAAGGACTATGATACTTTTATGCTGGTGGAAATTCTAGGTGATCTATATCATTTTTTGGAGGCTTGGATTTGGATTGGATTGTTGGATGGAAGATTGCAGCATTAAGGCTAGGTTGTAATGTTCTTTCCTATGCAATTCTATGTATCTCCTTGATTACATTAATACAAATCTCTTTCCGTAAACAGTGTCATGTTAATAAAGTTTAGAGTTTTTTTCCTTAACTGTTAGCTTAGATCAATTATATGTTTGGATACACATATATTTTTTGTGTGTTTCCACTTGCTTGACAGGGTTTTGTAGCTAAAGATCTGAAGACTCTAGAGTTTGGATCAGCAAAGAGAGAAGAGGATCTTCATATTTCAAGTAAGTGATCTATCTGTTTCTTTGCATTTCTGTTTGATCTAGGAAAGCAGATTGTATTATGTATTTGATTTGTTCTAGATCCACTTGGACTAGGGAGATCTAGCTTGATTCCAATTGAGTAGATTTATCCAATAAAAAAATTGGCGACTCCACTGGGGAACTTACATATATCTGATTTCTTTTGTTTTTGATTTCATCTCTGTTTATCAATTCATTTGCTAGCCTCTAAAGACCCCCCCTTCTTTGGATTTCATCTTTGAAGAGTGTCTTGCATCCTCTTGATGATCTTTGGATCATTATCAGACCTTCTGGCCTTCTCCCATAGGATATCTAGCTTTTATTCTATTTTTTTCTCCACTAGCACACCTGGGTTGTGTAGACAAAGCGTCACTGGTCTCATTTTTTAATGTCAAAAGTGTTGGTTGTATGGGTGTTTTTTTCCTTAGGAGAGTGTGTCGTTGATGCTCTTACATAGTGTTGTAGGTGTGCCTTCCCCTCATAGGTGCTCTTGTGCAGTGTTGTAGGTGTGTCAATCCCCTCATAGGTGCTCTTGTGTTGTGTTGTAGGTGCGTCGATCCCCTCATAGGCGCTCTAGCGCAGTATAGGGATGTGTGCTGACCCTTTGAAACTTGGATTTTAGCTTGATTTCCTTCCCTTTTGGGTTTTGGTTTGATGTATTGTGGTGTTTGGGCTGCATATGATAGTCATAACACCCCCTATACCTAGAATTATCTCTTCCTCCACTCATTCATTGAGTTTTGATTGCATTTTGGTTGATTTGGAGTAATTCTTGATTGTTTTGGATTTGTTTGGGTGCTTGTCATTTTCCTTTTGATTCTTTAATGAATGGAGTGTTGCAGATGTTCTCTCTTTTTATGTTTGTAGATATGAGAAGAGAATGATCCTTTTATTTATTTTTCAGATTCATGTTTGTTAGAAGAGGAAACTCAATCAAAAAAATAAAAATAAAAAACAGGCCAAAAAATCCTCAAAAACCCCTCACACCCGTGAACCCCCAAAAAACCCTCAGGATGGGGGGGTCGAACCACTCCCCCGGAGCCCCCTATGAGCATGTATGAATCCATAGGTATTTTCAAGAATTGTCATTGATGTTGATCTTTGAAGCTTCATAGATGGCTTTAAGTAGAAGTTGGTTTTCTTAGATCTCTGACTTGTGTGTTTCTTAACAAAAAACTCTTTCCCTACCTTAGGTAGCTTTCATCAAAAGAGAAATGTGCACTGTCATGTAGCTAGGACTTCATTATTTTTACATTTCATGTCTACACATCATGCATCCACTTAACTGCTCAAGATAAAATTAAAGTTGGATTAGGTTTAAAATCATTTAGTAACTATGTGTAAGTTAGTGATGTGTTCCAGTGTCGTTAAGTGTGGCAGCTGTCGTTATATGCCTACAGTGCAATCTGGGGTCTACATGGTTCCTCCACGTACCATTGGTATATCGAACGACCTTTCATGTACCCTTGAGGTCTATCAGAAGGTACTTAATGTACTTTATTGTATATCGGAGGGCCCCTTTCGAATGGTTGTGCATTAGACAACACCACTACAGATTTGAGATCCCTCGTACCTAGTGTATATTGGGAGACCCTCTTAGGATTCCTATGACAAACTAAGTTAAACTTTTGGCCATCTTGGCATCGCATCCTTGATTATCCTGTGAGGATCATGACTTTTGATCCACTCCTATTCACACAGTTTGCTTGTTGCTTTTAGACTTGTGTAGTGCTTGACTTGTGTGGTATTTTAGAGATTCTTAGAGAGTTCAAATATGGTAGACTCTCTCAGGACCACCAGTCAAGAGACCCCTTTTTAGGGTATGTCTTTTGTTTCTCCCCCTTGTGATTTTGTTGGTCCTCCCTTCATGGCCACTTTGAACCTTCCCAGATTGACTATAGGATTACCTATATGGTTATTCTCCAATCTTGTCATACCAAATGAATCCTTTGTGTCGGATCCTAGTCCTTTACTACATGACCATCAACCTCATGTTAGGCCTTCCCATTCTTCCTCAGACATTCAATCAACCTCACTTTCTTCCTCTTCACCTATTGAAAACTCTGATGTTAGTAAACGAGAGGCTAAGAAGAAGACCAAAAGGAAGGAAAAGAAGAAGAATACTAAGCAGACGGTCATAGCTCCAATATCTGATCATCATGTTGGAAGCCCACCAACCACTAATCATCATGTTGGGAGTAGAGATGTACATGTTTTTGTTTGGCATAAAGCTAAGTTCCCTTGTAGACTTTGCAAGGGTGATCACCTTCTCAAGGACTGTCTTAGTATTTCCCTTGTGTCAGAAGTGTGTTCTAAATATCCTATGTTGTTAGTCTCTCATCATCATCATCATGATGCCCCATCAACCAGTGAAACTTTGGTTAAGAATAAAAAAGGAAAGGTTAGGTATCCTTTCTTTCTATGTAAGGATATGCACCGCACTTACCTTTGTCCTAGCATGGATGAATCTTCAAAGTTGTTGGAAGATATTACTGTTCCTCAGTAACAACTTCCAACTGGTTAGTGTAAGTTGTCCCTTGATACTCCATTGGTTGATCAAGTGGTTGATACAAGTCCATCCTTGGTTGATCCCACTCTTTCGTTGAAGAGTGAAGTTGAAGCGGTCGATCCAAGTCCATGCTTAGTTGATCCCACTCTTCCTTTCGAGAGTGAAGTTAAAGTGGTCGAGTCGATGTCATCTCCACCCGATCCCACTCTTTCATTAGAGAGTGTTGAGACTGAAGTAGTTCCTTCGAGACAGTCTTCGTCTTGTCCCTCTCTTTTAATCAGGATTGAAAACCATCCAACGGAAGTTTTCGTAGTTAGTTCTGATTATTCCATGCAAGAGCAAATTTTCTCTCTTTCGACAGAACCCTCTCTGAGTATTGAGGTTATTTCCTTTGACTGGAGTAACCAAATAGAATCTAGTCCTCATTCAAGTGTTCCTTTCTAGATATCTGTGCGAGTTAATTCTAAGAGTATACTTCGCACTATCGTTGACAAAGGGGCTTCTGTTAGAATTCTATCCTCTACTGCTTGGAAAGACATAGGTTCTCCTCCGCTTGTGCTAGCTACCGATCAAATACTAAATTTTAATCGAATACCTACAGTGCCTTTAGGGATCCTTCTTCAGTTACCTATTACTTTGGAAGGAAAAAATGTCTGTATCGATGTTATGGAAGTCCAAGGTCCCTTAGATTTCAATCTGCTCCTTGGACGTGATTATGTTTACACCATGAAAGTTGTAGTGTCCACACTCTTTCGAGTGATTTATTTTTCCCATGATGGGAATATTGTGACCATTGATCATCTTTCCTTTGTTAAAACTGATCATCTTATGACTCCTAGTCATTAGAATTCCCTGAATGTCCTGCATGTTCTTGTGGTTCCTTCCCCTTTTAGTTAGCTTCTTCCCATCATAGGTAAAATGTGGGACATGGCTCCATCCTCTGGACATCATACTGGATTTAAGTCGTTAGCTTCTTATGTAAGGGGGAAACCCATTAACCTTTGGACATCATGTTGTCTTAGAACTGTTGGTGAGCATAGTTCCTTTTCTGTGTCAAGCTTGTTAAAAAATGAAACAGGTTAGTGAGCATAGTTCCCATTCTATGTCAAGCTCATTAAAAAATGAAATAGATGCTTGTGAGAGTAGTTCTCATTTTGTGTCAAGCTCGTTAAAAAATGAAACGAATGTCCTCAAGCATAGTTACTTTCTATTTCAAGTTTGTGTAAAAATGAAACGGGTCTCCTCAAGCATAGTTAATTTCTGTTTCAAGCTTGTGTAAAAATGAAATGGGTCTCCTCAAGCATAGTTATTCTTTGTTTCAATCTTGTGTAAAAATGAAAAAGGTCCCCACAAGCATAGTTATTCTCTATTTCAAGCTTGTGTAAAAATGAAACAGGTCACCTTGAGCAGTGTTTATTCTTTGTTTCAAGCTCGTTAAAAAATAAAACTGACCTTGAGCATATTTCCTTTTTCGTGTCAAGCTCGTTAAAAAATAAAATAGATTCTTCCACTGTTTCAAGACTCAATACTTGAACCTTCATTTCATTTGTTGGTAAAGCAGATGAAACGAAGATTAAGGGGCATGTACCCTACCACTTGTGTGTTGAATTTAGCTACTTGACAGTTATACTGGGGGAAAGTACCAACAATTGGACATCATGTTGGAAAATCACCCATCGATGGTGTTGAATTATTGTAACTTCAAAGAATATTCTAAATGTATTTTATTGGTCCCTGATGTTCCTATCGAGAGAATTACTAAGAGTCATGAGGAAGTCCCCTCCATTGTAATTTCGGTCATTAGTACCCTCCGGAATATATTATTAATTAAGTTAGCCCAGTTATGTCTACTCTATTAAATTTTCATATGCTTAGCTAATACATCAGTACTTCATTCCAATTTCATAACAAAAGCATATACGCAGGATCACTGAAAGAAACATAATCACAAGAACAACACATATTTATCCTGGGAAAACCCTAAAGGGAAAAACCCAGCAAAAGCTTCCTCAATATAGATGCCCCAAAAAGGTAAAATATAAAACCAACAAGGAGATCAAAGCCTGATCCTCCTCCTTCTCCTTCTATTATTCTCTTCTCCACTAATGCGCTACACAAGTGAGAGTGTGTGCTCTAAATGAGAAGTGCTACACCTCTATTTATATTCATCCATTCACTTTAATTAACTCATCTGACATGTAGGCTCGAGTTAATCATGTAGGCTCGAGTTACACATGTAGGCTCAAGTAACCACACTGGGGTGCTAATGACCCACCTTTACATTTAGAGGGGACTACCTCATGACTCTTATTAGTTATTCCGATTAGAAGCATCGGGGTACAAAGTAATACAAGTGGTTCTCTCGGTAGGACCATCTGGGACCACAAAAAAGATACATATAGAATATTCTTTGAAGTTACAATATTTCAACACTCCCCCTTAATGAGAAGGGTATTATACAACAACATCAACAACAACAATAATAGGAGAGAGAGAGAGAGCATCATCAACATCATTAGGTTAACACATCTATAAATCATTGGAAGCTTTTCAACATCATGTAGTCTTCATCTTCAATCTTTAGTCTTCAGCAACATCAACACTTTGACCGCTTCGATCAGCAACAATCTTTGACCGGTTCGATCAGCAACAATCTTCAGCACTTTGATCTTTCAATTAGCAACATCATCTTTAGCACTTCGAACTTTTGATCAGCGACATCATCATCACCTCTTTGAACTTTCGATCAGCAACATCATCTTCAACACTTTGACCTTTCGATCAGCAACATCATCATCATACTCCGATCTTTCGAGCATCAACATCATCATCATCATGCTCTAATATTTCGATCAGTATGTCATCATCATCATACTCTGATATTTTGATCAGTACATCATCATCGTCATACTCTGATATTTCGATCAGTACGTCATCATCATCATACTTTGATCTTTCGATCAATACATCATCATCATCAACAATAACCTACAATCCACAACACGAAGATGAAAGTCTTCGGATCACTTTTGGACCTAAGTCTAGGGATGATACAATCCTATCACATTCTCGACAACCAAAGTCACTGGATTGATTACAGGATAATCAGTCCTTATCACTTTAGTACTAGGTCCAAGGATGATGCAATCCTACTGCATTCTCGACAACCGAAGTCACCTGATTGATTACGAGATAATAAGTCCCTATCACTTTAGGACTAGGTCCAATGATGATGCAATCCTACCACTTTCTCGGGTACTGAAGCCTTTGGATACCTTTCTGAACCAAAGTTCAAGGATGATGCAATCCTGCCACTTTCTCGGGGACCGAAGCCTCCGGATACCTTTCTGAACCGAAGTTCAAGGATGATGCAATCCTACCACTTTCTCGGGGACCGAAGCCTCTAGATACCTTTCTGAATCGAATTTCAAGGATGATGCAATCCTGCCACATTCTTGGGGATTGAAGCCTCCGAATACCTTTCTGAACTGAAGTTCAAGGATTATGCAATCCTGCCACTTTCTCAGGGACCGAAGCCTCCGGATACCTTTTTGAACCGAAGTTCAAGGATGATGCAATCCTGCCACTTTCTTAGGGACCGAAGCCTCCGGATACCTTTCTGAACTGAAGTTCAAGGAGGATGCAATCCCACTACATTCTCGAGGACCGAATTCATCGGATCTATTCTGGACAGATGTCCGAGGATGATAAAATCCCTCTTCATTCTCGAGGACCGAGGTCACCAGATCACTTATGGACAATTGTCCCGAGATGATACAATCCCTCTTCATTCTCGAGGACCAAGGTCTCCAGATCACTTTAGGGCAAGTGCTCAGGGATGATACAATCCCACTACAACATCACTACTCCCCCTTTAGAGGAAGGTCTTTCCGAACACACCAAGCTTGTCCCGAAAGTGTTCGAACTTTACCCGAGACAGATGCTTTGTCAACACATCATCATCTACATCTTCAGTATGTGAATACTGAACTATCACCATCTGTATCTCCAGTATGTGAATACTGAAAGCATTGTCACCTCTATATTCAGTATAGAAATACAAAATCACCATAATCTGCATCTACAGTATGTAAATACTGAAACATCATCTATATCTTTAGTATGGGAATACTAAAATCATCATCATCTATATCTTCAGTATGGGAATACTGACACATCATCATCTGCATCTTATCTCATATGTAGAAATACTGGATTTCTATGTGTTACAACGGAACACACGGTTCTCTGTCATCACAACACTGGTTATCACATAGAATCATTGTAGTATCCATCTTCAGGTCAAAGAGACCTGATATCATCTTTCAAATCCATATGGCTTCACAACTTAGCAGAGCAATTTGCTTATGTATTCTACTTCAGCCATGCTAAGAGAAACACTGGACAGTTTCCTGCTAAACCATGAACTCATAGCTTGAGTTTACTCTTTTACTTACTATGGAAATTTTTTGATTTTAAGTGAAGTTTTCAATTTTTACCTTCAGATTTTTATTTAGTTTTGTTCTTTTAAGCTTTTGAAGGGTTCTAAAGGTCAATATATTGAATAATGGATTCACAAATCATATCATGAGTATAGTTTGTCATTTGAACTATATTCAAAATGGAAAAAATGACTAAATAGAGCCAAAATTGAGTTTGAATTATTCTTGTAGCGCAACTGTCAAAAATTAACACTGCGGCGCTACAGGAAAATTGTTTTTTGCCAGAATGGTCATTTTTCAGTCCGATTTTTTTTGGGATTTCGCTCCTAAAGTGTTAAATAAATCATTGGTCATGTTTGATATGTGTTTTGCCAAGTTTATTTCATGTAAACAGGCATCAGTCTCATGTGAGGGAGATTCTGGCAACCGTTCTGGCAACTGGATGCAAATTTATGGCAAATGATGATAGTGAGCGAAATAAGGCCATAATGGAATCATGGCAATTGAGAGCTAAAGAAAACAATGCAGTAGTTTGTTCAATGAATACATTTGTGACTTGTGAGGATAATGCTTGTGAAGGACATTCAAAGTACTTGTCTTCTGCTATTTGTCTAGAGAATTCACCTGGTGCATACAATAAAAAAAACACACATGCTTATGGAGTTTCTGCTGAGAATATCAATTCAGTAGATATTGGGCATTCTGAATCAAAGAAGTGGAAATAATCCCCAAATTTATCAACTTTGAATGATGCAAGCATGCCAAATTCATTTTTTGTCTGCAGTGCTTCAGGAATGCCTCAAGTTTCATCTCTAGATATTCTGGCAGTTACTTATGGTGATTCAGTAGATTCTGATGATAATGAACATGCCACACATCTGTTGCTGACTGTCAGAAGAGCTCTCATGAAGAACTCAATGTTTGTTAGACTCAGATTTTTGTTATACTAGAACGAAATAAAAAACAGAAAGGTATTTTAACTCCACCAGTTTGTCAAGTTAGTTCGAATACTTTGAGTAAAATAGACAAAAACTTGAAAGAAACTTCAGGGATAAATGCTCTGCCCAACAATCAATGTGGCTATATTGGAAGAAGATATTCAAGCTTAGTAAAGCAGCATCTAGTTTACAGTGAAATGCACAGATCACTGAGAATTCTGCTCAGTTTTTCCTGTTTTGTGTTATTGAAGTAAAATGCAGACCACGAGCTAATGGAGAGGAATTTTTGAAAAAAAAAAGAGGTTTTGGTTCATAGGATACCCATCTACAAAAACCTATCTCAGGTGTGTAACAACTATCAAGGTTTGAAAGATTCAGTTTAATCTTTGCAGCCTATGTTTCAGGGATTTTAAATATTTAATATTTTCCTGTTTTAGTGTTCATTTTGCGGGGCAGATTCTGATTGATTGAAGATGAATTTTTAAAAACCAAGAGAGGTTTTTGTCCATCACGGACCCATTTACAAAAATATCTCTCAGGTTTTACACAGGTGTCACCAATTGAGAAATATGGAAGCTTCTTTGACACCTATTTTCCAAAAATTCGCCATATTTGCCAGGAATCCGATTTGCTATTTTTAGTCAATTAGTTGAGTTAGTTAGTTAATGTAACTACTGTGTAGTTTCAATTTAGACCCAATGAAGGGGAGATAGAACTACTTCTTTGTAATTATAAAAGAGGGACAAAGGGACTGAATAAGGGTTGGATTTTTGGGATAGCTTCAGGAGGTCTTCAGACTTGTTCATGAGTTAAGTATCAAAACTCTTATATGCATTTGATGATAAAATTATGAGATATATGACACTTTTACCCTTCAGTTTCTGTGTTGGCTTCATTGTTCATCTTGTTTAGTTGCTTAATTGATATACTCATTACTGGTTTATGTTTATATGCTGGTGATGCTTGTCTTTTATTAATGAACTTCAATGCTGTGTTCTGTTGGATCTTGTTGAATATATTATGCATCTTTGTCTTCTTTTGTTTATGATTCAGTTATTACTTTGCTCATGAGTGTATTCCCTGTCTTTCCCCAAAAGTTTATAACCAAGAAAATACATCAGAAACCCTAAACCTAGTTTGTTTTATTGAGTTTTATTTGAGATTGTGTTGGCTTGTTTCTTTGGCCTTGGAAACAATTTCTGGCACAAACATCTTTGGCACCGTTGCCGGGGACGAAGTTGAAGACATATTTTCCCTGGGATACTTATCAGTTTTAATGGTTTTGAGAGGTGAAATTAAACCAGCACTTTTTGAAGGATATTTTTCACCAAAGTTTGACACAGTGGCTACTAGAGGAGTTGGAAGAATTAGAAGGTTTCAGTCATCCCCAGCTTTATGCATCCCTAATTAATTTGAACTACTGTCACCCCTTTCTCTTTCTAAGGAGAAGAAACTAAATCTGTCTTGAAAAATTAATTGGGGACTTCACTATTTCAAGATGCATAGGTCGATGTCCATGGAAGCTATTGTGGCTCGAAGGTTTGCACCTTTCAGTTTTTCTGATATTCCAGGTTTTCCAAATTCAGTACCTATTATGGATGTTTGGGGAGATTGTCTTCCACGGTTTAGAGAAAGCAAAGAGGATAATCCATCAGGTCACCTCATCAAATTTCATCAATGTATGGTCTAGTTAAATATCCAGCATGAAGATGTGCTCATGAAGATGTTCATGTATTCACTTGACCAAGATGCATGAGATTGGTATTTTTCTCTTCTCGCTGCTAGCATTTCTTCACTGAAAGAATTCCACACATGATTTTGGAAACGTTGTAAGTATCTGTACTTAGCTGAACTCTTTTTAAAAGACTGTTGTGAGCAGGATGATGTTTATAACACAATTTCTGATTTAAAAAATCATGATGATGAGTGCAATCAAGGGTTCAAAACAGGTCATGAAGAAGTTGAAGTTTCAGAATTTGTTGAAGATGAAAAGGTAACATTTTCAGATACTGCAGTAAAGGAAAAATGCCATGATCATTATGATAATCAAGTTGTTGTTTTAGGTCAGTTTGACTATTATTCAGGTGATGAGATCAGTAGAGATAGTTTGGAACATTCTCATAATGATTTCAACAGCCTTAATAACCGGTTGAATGCTAATCCTTTTGAAGATCAATCTCTAGTTCAACAAACTGTTGAAAATCATTATTGTGTTAAAGATCAGCTTTGTATTGAAGGAAAAGATGAACCTTTAGCATCATCATTCGAAATTTCTCAAAATACTCCTTGTTATGATGAAGAGATTAGGGTTCCAATACAAGAATTCTGTGATGAATTAGATTCTATTCCTTTTGGTTTTGATACTAAATTTGATGAAGGCCAAGCTGTTCAAAATTTTTCAGAAGTTGTTTATATTCATGGTTATGATAAATATGCTATTCAAAATCATTATGAAGATGGTCTAATTTTTAATAGATATGATGATGAAATTGAAAAGAAAGACCCAAAAATCTGTGAGGTGTGTGATAGGTCAAAATCTGATCAGCAGATTCAAGAATGCATTCAGTCTATTATTCTTGAACAGCAAAAGCCAATGCATGATAGTCATTCATTTGAAGACAGTGTGGAAATCGGAGGTTCAGCTTATTGACATTATTAATGATACTATCCAAAAAAATCCGGAGCAAATTCAGGCTGATCCTGATGTCTTTTATCGCCAATGCCTGATTGATATTCATGAAACAAAATACTCTTATGGACAGCCTGTCTTTTTCATAGAGCAAGAAGAGGTAACTTATGGAATTTTTTATGATCCAGTAGCAGATTATTTAGAGTCAATACCAGGTTATAAATCTGTTATTTCAGAGACACTATTTGATGAAAGTGGGTATAAGTTGTTAAATCTCTGCTCTTCATGTTTTCCAATATTTCTGATTATATATATATTTGGAGTTGGAAACAAGTTTCGGTGGGTTGATCAAATTTCTTCTTGGTTACATTGGAAATGGGATTTCGATTTGATTCAGTAGATGGAAGGTTCCTCAGAGAAAGAGATTTGATTTTTCATTGTACATACTGGTGAGTGAAGCATAATAAAGACTCCATAGCCCAATGGATGTTTTGCAGAAAAGCAGGCAGTTTTGGTGTCAGAAGGCATTGGTCTACAGGTTCTTGAAGCCTCATAGGGAGGACTTCATCCCACAGCTGGAGCCAGATGTTAAGTCAGGAACTCGTTTCTTCAAATTTTATGTTTGATTTTCATTTTTATTTTAGCTTGCATATTTGCTTGAGTTTACTCTTTTACTTACTATGGAAATTTTTTGATTTTAAGTGAAGTTTTCAATTTTTACCTTCAGATTTTTATTTAGTTTCGTTCTTTTAAACTTTTGAAGGGTTCTAAAGGTCAATATATTGAATAATGGATTCACAAATCATATCATGAGTATAGTTTGTCATTTGAACTATATTCAAAATGGAAAAAATCACTAAATACAGCCAAAATTGAGTTTAAATTATTCTTGTAGCGCAATTGCCAAAAATTAACACTGCGGCGCTACACGAAAATTGTTTTTTGCCAGAATGGTCATTTTTCAGTCTGATTTTTTTTGGGAGTTCGCTCCTAAAGTGTTAAATAAATCATTGGTCACGTTTGATATGTGTTTTGCCAAGTTTTTTTCATGTAAACAGGCGTCAGTCTCATGTGAGGAAGATTCTGGCAACCGTTCTGGAAACTGGATGCAAATTTATGGCAAATGATGATAGTGAGCGAAATAAGGCCATAATGGCATCATGGCAATTGAGAGCTAAAAAAATAATGCAGTAGTTTATTCAACGAATGCATTTGTGACTTGTGAGGATAATGCTTGTGAAGGGCATTCAAAGTACTTGTCTTCTGCTATTTGTCTAGAGAATGCACCTGGTGCATACAATAAAAAAACACACATGCTTATGGAGTTGCTGCTGAGAATATCAATTCAGTAGATATTGGGCATTCTGAATCAAAGAAGTGGAAATAATCCCCAAATTTATCAACTTTGAATGATGCAAGCATGCCAAATTCATTTTTTGTCTGCAGTGCTTCAGGAATGCCTCAAGTTTCATCTCTAGATCTTCTGGCAGTTACTTATGGTGATTCAATAGATTTTGATGAGGATGAACATGCCACACATCTGTTGTTGACTGTCAGAAGAGATCTCATGAATAACTCAATGTTTGTGAGACTTAGATTTCTGTTATACTAGAACGAAATCAGAAACAGAAAGGTATTTTGACTCCACCAATTTGTCAAGTTAGTTCGAATACTTTGAGTAAAATAGACAAAAAATTGAAAGAAACTTCAGGGAGAAATTCTCTTCCCAGCAATCAATGTGGCTATATTGGAAGAATATATTCAAGCTCAGTAAAGCAACATCCAGTTTACAGTGAAATGCACAGATCACTGAGAATTCTACTCAGTTTTTTCTGTTTTGTGTTATTGAAGTAAAATGAAGACCACGAGCTAATGGAGAGGAATTTTTGAAAAAAAAGATAGGTTTTTGTTCATAAGATACCCATTTACAAAAACCTCTCTCAAGTTTGCAACATCTATCAAGGTTTGAAATATTCAGTTTAATCTTTGCAGCCTATGTTTCAGGGATTTTAAATATTTAATATTTTCCTGTTTTAGTGTTCATTTTGCGGGGCAGATTCTTATTGATTGAAGATGAATTTTTAAAAACCAAGAGGGTTTTTTGTCCATAATGGATCCATTTACAAAAACCTCTCTCAGGGTTTACACAGGTGTCACCAATTGAGAAATATGGAAGCTTCTTTGACACCTATTTTCCAGAAATTCACCATATTTGCCAGGAATCCGATTTGCTATTTTTAGTCAATTAGTTGAGTTAGTTAGTTAATGTAACTGCCGGGTAGTTTCAATTTCGACCTAATGAAGGGGAGATAGAACTACTTCTTTGTAATTATAAAATAGGGACAAAGGGACTGAAGAAGGGTTGGATTTTTGGGATAGCTTCAGAAGGTCTTCAGACTTCTTCATGAGTTAAGTATCAAAACTCTTGTATGCATTTGATGATAAAATTATGAGATATATGACACTTTTACCCTTCAATTTCTGTGTTGGCTTCATTGTTCATCTTGTTTAGTTTCTTAATTGATATACTCATTACTGGTTTATGTTTATATGCTGGTGATGCTTGTCTTTTATGAATGAACTTCAATGCTGTGTTCTGTTGGATCTTGTTGAATATATTATGCATCTTTGTCTTCTTTTGTTTATGATTCAGTTATTACTTTGCTCATGAGTGTATTCCCTGTCTTTCCCCAAAAGTTTATAACCAAGAAAATACATCAGAAACCCTAAACCTAGTTTGTTTGATTGAGTTTTATTTGAGATTGTGTTGGCTTGTTTCTTTGGCCTTGGAAACAATTTCTGGCACAAAAACTATCCATCATGTCATACCATGTCGAGCTTAGATATCTTCTGTATTAAATCCCCCTGAAGTGGAGTATCATCTTCCCTCTTCATTCTGTACAGGTGGTTCTATGCTTGATATATACTTCTAGTAGGTTTGGTCAATAGAGTATGTTATGTCATAGTCTATTCTTTCAGAGGCAAATCATGAACCTTGCTTTTTACACTTGTTCTTGTAGATCCATGAAAACTACGTACTTCCGTTTATGTCCCAAAATCATATCGTATACATCATTCCCCATGATCAACTGTTATTCTTTGATAATATCTTCTTTCATAGAATTCTTTTCTTCATCTTTAGTTATCTCTCGTACCCATGGTGGTCTTCATCCTTCGAGATTGATCTACCACTCTCTGAAGCTCTTTCTTCTGCCATGGTGTCTCTGACCCTGGGAGCTTCAGATTCATGTTTATTGAAGTGAATCTTGAATTTTCATCACTTGTTCTTCGAAACAAGTCTCATCCTTCTTTTCTTGTAGGAGGTTGTACAGGACCTTTCCTACAATTCAAATGCACCAGTTGCATGGTTAGAACTATTTCATAAAACATATGCATAATGAGAAATTATTATGCATCATGCAATTGTTTAGTCAATACAACATTCACCCATATCTCACATAAACTTTCTAGATACCTTCCATCTCTACCAGGACAACATTGAGATTGTGCACTAATCCAATATGTCAGCAAAGAGGTTTCATTCTAGATAAGTAGAAATGGAGAGATGTATAGCACCATGAGCTACTTACCCATCACATGCATATTAGTAGTATACTGTCATTAATACAAACAAACTATCATGCATAACACATCAACTGAATATAATCAAATTCATAACAAGACAATATCATTAAATGACAATTGAATACTTATCTTTTGTTTGTTTCGTGGGTAGAATCTTTCTTGATCATTCTGCTTCATCATATTCTTCATTCATGAAATCATCATTTCTTATCCAAATGATAAGATGGATAAGAGGTTCTTCAAGAATTGAGTTCTTCACATTCCTCATCGCTTGAGGGATCTTCTTTGAATGGTGAGAGCTTGATCTTCAATTGCTCCCATCTTCTTCTTCTCTTATTATGAGTTGAGCTTCTTCTTCTTCCCAGAGTCTGCTGAAAGTAATCACTTCCTTTTGGAACACATTCCTCGAATGAATGAATCCCATGATCCAGGGAGGCCATTCAAGGTGGCTATCACCACTTCTGCATTCTCCACTTCTTCTTCTATCGCTTCAAGTTGTTCTGCATTCTGGATATTCACATTCTTCACCTGTTTTCTCAAAGCCATCTTCTGATTTAATATCTTGATCAAGGAATCAAACATATTCAGTGTCTTTAGGGAAGACACTTGTGGTACAAGTTGATCCGTGATTGAATCAACAATGATCTTCTTGGCCTTAATCAATTTCTTCTTGTGTAAGGCTTTGAGCCTCATCTCCCTATGGAACTGGAACTTTTCTACTCATGTAGGTGTTCAATTCATTTTCTTTAGAAAGATCAAATAATTCCATGCTTGGAAGTTGTCAACTTTACCAAGCTTATCATCAAGCTAATGTGATATATCACTTTGAAATGAGAATCTCAAATGCAAATAGCAAAATATTAGATCTTACCGATTTGAGGTGTTTGTCCTGCTTTCGGAGCTGGATGATCTAGGGTTTGTCAGAGAAACCCTAATTTTAAAAACTTGGAATATTTCAGATCTTATTGGATAGAAATATAGATCTCTTCAAATGGAGCTGTCCAATGTACTCCTTTTCTGAAAACAATGGAGGGAAGCTCCCGGAATAGGAAGCCCTATTTTTCCAATTTCTTCTGCAGAAATGCCTGTCATTGTTTCTGTGATATATCTGAAATTACTACTCCTCTATGTTTGAAATTTCACACTGAGGTAACCTCGTATGTCCCTGATCCAGAACCATAGGTTTCATCAGAATTGGTTTCACCAATTAATATTTATTATCCTTTTCCCAAGGTGACTTGTTATAGGACTGTTCTAAACAATGAAGTTGTACGGACTGACACATGTCAATGTTTCATATTCTGGTTCAGAAATTCATACCATATAAAGTAACTTTCGTGCTCTTTTTGGAACATATTTAGGAATTACATTTGGACCTATGTAACCCAAGCTATAGAAATTTTCCCCAGGTGTCCTGTTTAGGGATGAATTCTGGAAGAGGCTAGAACCCTAACTTGGAGGGATCATATCGCCCAGAATATAGTGCATCTGAGGCTGAATTTTGGATACGGTGTACATTCAGATTTTTTATTTGGTCTTTGCAATTTTCGGCTCCTGAGCCTTCGCCAATCTCAGGATATAGCAAATGTACCAAAACCTAGCAGGTTTAGTATTTAGGGATTTTCTAGCTCGGGGTCAAACTGGGGTTTGACTTTCCTGAAGTTTCACCCAACCAAAAATATTGATCCAGGTCTCTAAAATTTGATTTTGATGAGGAGAGAAATCCCATGTCAGGCTCACTCAAAAAATCTTCTTCTGCAAGAAGCCTTAATTTCTTCCGGGGAGAGAGAGAGGGCTATTTTGCCTTGTGAAAGTTGTCCTATTCAGGTTGGCTCGGATACCATGTTAAATTTTCATATGCTTAGATAATACATCAGTAATTCATTCCAATTTCATAACAAAAGAATATAAGCAGGATCACTGAAAGAAACATAATCACAAGAATAACACAGATTTATCCTGGGAAAACCCTAAAGGGAAAAACCCAACACAAGCTTCCTCAATATAGATGCCCCAAAAAGGTAAAAGATAAAACCAGCAAGGAGATCAAATCCTAATCCTCCTCCTTCTCTTGCTACTCTTCTCTTCTCCACTAATGCGCTACACAAGTGAGAGTGTGTGCTCCAAATGAGGAGCGCTACACCTCTATTTATATTCATCCGTTCACTTTAATTAACTCATCCAACATGTAGGCTCGAGTTACACATGTAGGCTCCAGTAACCACACTGGGGTGCTAATGACCCACCTTTACATTTAGAGGGGACTACCTCATGACTCTTATTAGTTCTTCTGATTAGAAGCATCGGGGTACAAATTAATACAAGTGGTTCTCACGGTAGGACCAGTAGGGACCACAAAAAATATACATATAGAATATTCTTTGAAGTTACAATATTTCAACATACTCGAGCCTACATAACTGAGTTAAGTTTACTCGAGCCTACATAACTAGGTTAAATGTCAAGTGAATGAAATAATATAAATTGAAGTGAGGCTCTCCTCATTTCTATACACACACTCACTTGTGCATATCGCATGGAGAGAGAGAGAGACATATCTGCTGGAGGGAGGCGCACCTATTTTTGGGTCTTGTCTTTTATCTTTTATACATCTTATAGAGAGGAAGTTTTTGCTGGGTTTTCTTCCCCATGACGGTTTCCCAGGATAAATCTTTGTGTTCTTTTTGTGTAGTTGTGCTTGTCTATCTTTCAGTGATCTTTTGGATTATGGTTATGCTGTTATGATGCTAAATGTTATAATATCTGATATAACCATTAAAAACTCAACATCGCATCAGATCCACCTTGAAATAAGTCATTGTGCAGTTGAAACAGTGCTACAGCTGCAACTATTGAAGATTAGGGTTTCATGCTTGAAAACCCTAAAATACTAAATTTAGTAGTTTTGGTATATTGACTATGTATCGAGAAGGATCAAGAGCCAAAACGCTCATAGAACAAATATAAATTCCTTATGTACCCTTTGTAAAATTTTCAGTCTCATATTCTCTATATTCTGGGAGATAGGATTTCTCCAAGTTAGGAGCCCATCCTCTCCCAGGATTCAGCCTTAAATAGGTGACCTAGGGAGAATTGTCATTTCTCGGGCTACGAAGGTCCAAATGAAATTTCCCAAGATGTTCCAAAAAGGGAACAGACTGTACTTTCTATGGTAAACATTCCATACCTTGAAGGTGAAACAGTGACACGTGGAAGTCTGTAAAAGGTTTCTCTTTTGAACAGTCCTGAAATAAGTCACCTTGGGAAAACGTGCATAAGTCCCAATTGGTGAAACCAATTCAGCTCAAATTTGTGGTGTTGGAAAGAGGAATGAGGAGGCTATATCGGATCAAAATTTCAGACATAGAGGAGTAGTAATGTTGGAGATACCGCAGAAACAATATTAGGAATTCTGCAGAAGAAATTGAAGAAAACTAGGGCATTCGATATTTTGCAATTCTGATCATAGTTTTGGGAAAATGAATATGCTTCTCTGTAATAAGGGATATTGCACCTTCTTCCAATAGAAGCTATTCATCTGGTCTAAATGGTTCATATCTAGAACAAATGAGTGAATGACAAAGGATGAAGACCTTCCCTGAATGTCGTAGAGACCTAGAATGCTGCTTTGATAGTGAACCTATGTACCTGCAAACTGATCACACATGCAAACACATCAAAGCTACCAGAAAATCATCTACTTATCCATGTTAGTGACTAAAGAATCTAACAACATGTACATGTGAAATCAAAACAATAGTAACATGGGACAAAAATCAGCTTTGCATTAAGAATGTATGGAGAAGCTTACAACCGTTGCCTTGGTTTAGACAAGCACCTCCATGAGACAAACACTTCATCCCCATAAGCTCCAACTTTGCTCTCTATGCTCTCCAATGACTTGGGCTAAGTGTTCAATCCAATAACATAACAACACCTCTATAGTTCTCCCCCTCAACTATGGACATGAGCTTGTAATTAT
>LPNX010759951.1:0-10028 GCA_001517045.1 Pseudotsuga menziesii | reverse complement strand
AGTCCATGAGTCCCACCATGTGCAAGTAGCTAATTGCCTATCCATAGAGGTCAAAATTGCCATTATTGACTCATGGAGCACTTTGGAAAGTCCTGGGAATTAAATCTGCTTTATTCCTAGCCTCCTAGGCGCCCTTCTGCTTTTTCTGCTTTGTTGACTGCTTTTCCAGTTTTTAAAGCACATAAGGAAAGCTAGACTAGGTGAGGTGAACCTGTTTTATTCCCCTTTCATCCTCCACTATTTCCTCCATGCAAAAGCATGTATGAGCTGCCATTTTACCACTCTTTATCTTTCCCATGCACCCTTGATAATTCGTGGGGTCCTTGATAGATTTGGGATCAGCTTTTTACACCTATGGGGGATTTGCCTATTTTGGGTAAGCCTGCTTTATGCTAGATTTGGATGCTTCCTTATGCATTCGATTTGCTCATGTATTCTATATATTCAGCAGCCTATGTTATTACAGGGTTGGCTATTGTACACTCAGTTAATATAATTTTGTGTTACAGCTCCATATTCAGTCTCCATTGTTGATAATTTTGCATGATCAATTGTTAATTGCTGTGAGTGAAATTAATCTACTGCAAGCCTGAATTTATACAATAAGGGAGGACATGAGGCTCATGATCTAGAATCCTCGAGAAAATTCTCTTTTTCCCATTTTACCTAGGGTACCGCTTTTCTTCTCTTATGATAGAGCGTTTTAGATGAGAAATGCTTTTGGACCAAAGACCATAAGCGGTGGAACTACTTATTGAAAATAGGATACAGGTAGTGCTGAGCAAGGTACCACTCATGGGCCATATGGAAAGCACGGTACAAAGGTTTTTCAAGTAGAATTGACAAACAGAGTAAGTTTCCACTCTAAGTGCTGGGATCAAGGGCACACATGGAAGTTAAGGGTCTTATCACATGGTGGTGACAGAATTTAGGTATAACAAAATGCCCCCCAAAGAATGAGACTTAGAGGGATACGATAAGTGAGAGCTTTGAGAGAACATGTTGTCACTTTGAGGTGAAAATTTCAGCTCGGTCGGAGAATTTCATCCAGTAGGCATCTGTAGCACATCAATATTTTTGATTCAAAGACACATGTAACCAACTCATGGCTGCAAACCAATACAAGGTAGATCCATGAGAGGAATAAACAAGCATGGATACTAGAATACAACGTAGATCCATGTGATAGAGGACTCAAACTTGGACATAGCTACCGAACATACAATGTATATTTATGTCATACAGACACAAATTTGAGCATGGCCATGACCATACAAATGTGGATCCATGCTAGATATAAAAAACTTCATTGCGACCTAGGGAAAGCAATGAGCGCTAAACAAATACCTAGGGTCTTCATCTCATCTTCCACAAAGTAAAATTCTATCCATGTGATTACAATGATCTGAAGTCGAACATGGTAGAAACCACTTGATTACCGACCAATGATGTGAACCGTTAACAAGTGCGAGGGAGATCACCATTGATGTCAATGATTCCCAAGGTACCCTAGTACACTCCACTGAGTGTGAATAGATGTTTTGATGTCGAACACCCAATCAATTCTATCGATCACATGTCAATGATGTGAACCTATGTCGAGAGTGAGAGAATCTATCATTGAGGCATATAGATCTCAAGGTACTAAGTTTTTGTTTCTAAGACTATTTCTCGGATGATGACCTGATGTCGACAGGAATAGTCTCGTCAAAGGAGGGCCATGATGAGTCCCACATCGATGACACGTAGCTTGGAACATAGTTTTGGAATGATGTGAATGTAGTAACCATAAGACTAACTCAAAAGTATTGACATAGATACTATTTTTACTGTAGAGGTAAAACTTCTCCAACTTCCCTTTGAACATCAGGTGGCATGACAAAAGACTTGGCATCATGACTAAACTAGACAAACACACAGTGCGATAGTGGAAAATGCATTCTTTTGACAGACTCAAAGGAGTGACACGACTCATGAAAGTGGATCATCATGGACACCAGCTGAATACCCAATTGACTGAAATGATATGCAGACAAGTGCCATGTTCAAAGGTAATGACAAACTACTACCATTTATTTGCAAAATTATTCCCTTCCCATTTTCCCCATCATGGTTGATGAGTGCCTCTTTTCGGTTTTACGAGTTCAAAGAGGGTAACAAACACTCAGTACAGCTTGTCCGAAGACAAGTCCAAAATCATATGTTTTACGAACCTGAGAGAGGAGGAGTTCATTCCCAAAAGAGGGTCTCTCAATGTATTATTTAACAAGTCCAATGAAAGAAAACTCGGTATCGTTCATGTTTAGAGAGTCCGAACGACTATGGAAGAAGACTCCAAAGGTTTCTTTTTATATGATTTAGTCCCTAAGGCCCGAAAAAGTATTAAAAAATGCCTTAGAGAACTCTTCCAGTCATGATTGGATAGAGTGTTCCTTTTTTCATAAATATTATATCCGAACCAAAAAAGAGATAACCTACAGTCGGAGAGACAACTCTTCAAATACTTTTACAAGTATGGAGAAGACAAGTACTCGACTATCTTTTCACATTTTAAGAGTTCGAAAACAGCGTAAAGAAGACTCTATTAGACTTTTTCATGTTTGAATCTAGATCATGAAAAAGTAATAAACTAAGCTCAAAACAAATTTCATGTTTTAACTAGAGCACGAAAAATGAAAAGTAAGCTCAACACCATTATACTGTTTTTAGCGAGCTCGAAGATCAGTTGAAAGAATGCTCAAATATTGGTTTCATTTTTATGCAAGCTCGAAACCAATGGGTAAACTATGCTTGAAAAATCCCATTAACATGATATACAGAGGTTGGAATCTTGCCTCCAACATGATTGCTAGCAAAGCTTACCCCTAGCATGGTTGCTAGTGGCTCGACATTCCCCCAAGCTTCATTTCATTTGATGATTCTTCTTCCATACCCAGCATAAAAACCTGGTTACTAATATGAAAATGTTCACCAGGGGGTTAGGAAGAACGAGAATCGGGTAGGTGAAAAGAAGGTTCAAATTATAACACTAAAGTGAAGATTCAACTTAAGGGAAGGGGATCTGTTTCATTTTTACACAAGCTTGAAACATAAGGTAGCTATGCTTGGAACATTGTTTCATTTTTATGCAAGCATGAAACCAAAAGGTAAACTATGATTAAGGAAACGTAATTCATTTTTTAACGAGCTTGAAATAGAAAAAGAACTATGCTAAGGAATGATTTCATTTTTATGCAAGCTTGAAACTAAAAGGTAAACTATGCTTGAGGAGATCCATTTCATTTTTTAATGAGCTTGACATAGAATGGGAACTTTGCTCATAAGGATCTGTTTCATTTTTTAATGAGCTTGACACAGAAAAAGAACTGTGCTCATGACATGGTTTCATTTTTATGCAAGATTGAAACCAAAAGGTAAACTATGCTTAAGGAGTGGTTTTATTTTTTAACGGGCTAGAAACCAAAAGTAAACTATGCTCTCAAACTTGCTCCTACCGAACATGATATCTAGAGGTTGGTAGGTTGCCCCCATTACATAAAAGTGAGTAGCTTAGCTCCATTATGATGTCCATATACTAGATCCATGCCCCCCATTTTACCTATGATGGGAAGAAGCTGACTAGAAGAAGGGGAAGGAATCACAAGAACATGAGGCACATTCAGGGAATTCTGATTACTAGGAGTCACACGATGGTCAGGTGTAACAAAGGAAAGTTGATCAATGGTCACAATCTTCCCATCATGGGGAAAATGCATAACTCTAAAGAGTGTGGACACTACGACTTTCACGGCATACACATAATCACGTCCAAGGATCAGATTGAAATCTAAAGGAACTTGGACCACCATAACATCAATATAGACAGTTTTCCCTCCTAATGTAATAGGAAAATAAGGAAGGGTCCCTAAAGGTACAGTAGGTCTTCGATTAAAATCTAGTATCTAATCGATGGATGGCACAAGCTGAGGTGAACCTAAATCTTGCCAAGTAGTTGATGATAGAATACTAACAGAAGCCCCTTCATCAACAATAGTGCGAAGCATCTGCCTAGCAGTAACATTCACAACTATCTGGAAAGGAAAACTTGAATGAATATAAGATTCTGTTAGGTTACTCCTCATTACTTGCAGAGGGTTCTATTGAAACAGAAAAAATTTCCTCTTGTCGAGAACAATCAGAACTAAGCATGAAAACTTCAGCAGGTTTTGGTTCATTCTCTACTGGAAGAGAAGAATAAGATGAAGATTTGGTCAAAGCGACTACTTCAGTCTTAACACGCTCTAATGAAAGAGTGGGATTGGGTGGAAATGACATCGACTCAACCACTCCACTCTCTAAAAGAAGAGTGGGATCAATTATAGATGAAACCAAATTGATCACTTGGTCAACCAGCAAGGAATTGAGGGATAACTTACTATCACGTGTTGGAATCACCTATTGATGATCAGTAATATTTTCAAACCAACACAAAGCTTCATCCATGTTTGGACAAAGAAAAGTACGATGCATAGACTTGCATATCAAACAAAGATACAAGACTTTACCCTTACGACCTTTTACCAATAGGTCACTGATTGAGGTAGTATCATCACCATGCTGATCAGAGGTTAATGACACAGATGGTTTGAAACTTTTAGACCACTCTTCTTGTACACGCGAGAGACCGGGACACTCTTTAAGAAGGTGGTCCCCCTTGCAAAGATTACAAGGGAACTTGGGTTTTTCGAGTGTTCTCTGAGAATGAGCACCATCAAGAGCAGATGGTTGCTACTTTTTCTCTTTCTTATCCTTCTTGTTTTTACCCTTCCCTTTATTCTTCTTCTTATCCACATGACTACTAACCATATAGATTTGGTCAAGCGGAGAAGAAGAAAGGGATGAAGCAACAACCAACGAAGAAGGAGAGAGATTAGGTTGAGTTTGATCCTCTCCTAGAGGAGAGGTGACATTTGAGACATTAGGTGTAACCAAAATTACCAGATTAAACAACCATACCAGTAATCCTATAGTTAATCTAGGAAGATTTAGAGTGGCAATAAAGGGAGGACCAATACCTTCACTTGGAGGAAATACAAAAGGTACACCTTGGAAAGGGACCTCTTGAGTGGTAGTCTTAGATGAGGATGCCATCTCTAAACTCTCTAAAAACCCCCTAACTACCACGCATAAGCAAGCACTACTCAAACTAAAATAAACAAGAAAACATGTGAAAGGAGTGGATAAGAGTCAGGAATCTCACGGTATTATCAAGATTTTACAAGCTTCGCCCGTAAAGCCAAGACAGCCAAAAGTTTAACTTAGTTGGCCTGAGGATTCCTAAAAGGGTCTTCCAATATATGCAAGGTATGTGGGAGCTCAAATTGGTAGTAGTGTTGTCTAATGCACAACTGTTCACAAGGGGCCTTCCTATATACAATCAAGTACGTGAAGTACCTTTCTATATACCTCAAGGGTACGTGAAAGGTCATTCGATATACCGACGGTACATGGAAGAACCGTGCGATTCCTGGGATGTAGTGCAGATAAAGTAACAATAGATCCTACATTTTACGATGCCCGAACACGTCACTAACGTATCACTCAAATTGCTAAAATTTTTAACCTAGTATTACTATTAATTTTATCTTGTGTGTTTAGGTGGAACCATGGAGTGAAAACTTGAATTTAAAGAAGATGCAGACTGATCTATATGATAATGCAAGTTTTCCTCTTTAATGAAATTCTACCTAAGAGAGGGAGAGAGATTTACTTTTCTTCCTAAAACATGCACACCCAAATGCAAATGCAATTCTACCTTTTCAAACAAAAAGGGAAATATCAATGCACTCCAAACAATCTTTAAAGCAAATAAGAAAGAGATCTAGAGAACATCAAACATAAATAAACCAAAAATGTTTCTTATCTTTTCATGCTTGAAAAATATGCATAAAAACTTAATAGAAAGATGATTTCACTAACGCTTCCAAACAAAACTAACTCTAATGCACGCAAAGCTGAAAAAAAATATTTCTTCTTAATGAAAGTAATATTTATAATTTCAAAAATCATGCATAGAACAAGAAGAAAATCGATTAACATGCTTGCAAGTAAAGCAAAGGAGAGAGAAAACTAAAACTTCTCTTTGAAACAGACAAGGAAACGAAGAATTAATCTTTCCTACCAGGCACTGAAAAAATCAACATGCAAAAGGAAACAAGAATCACCCCAAGCAAATAAAGACTCAAAATAACATGGATCACACACACATTCCAAGTCCAAAACAAACCAAAGAATACATAAGAAAATGAAATGTATATTTCCAATTCCAATGAGTAATATCTACAGAAAAGAGCAAGAGGTTTCAAGCAAAGAAAATAATGTAAAATCCAAAGAAAGAAACATAAACTCTCTTTGAATGCAGAGGGAATATAACAATCAAAGGGACTACAGAATATACAATTCATGCCCCCTCCCGATTGTGAGGGAGACTTTTTTTTTTTTAAATACACTTCATTTTCATCAAAAAGTAATAACTTTTGTCATTTTTCTTCACTAAATGTATTTTATTCTACATTATTTAATTATCATATATTATTCAACATTCAAGCATCTAAAATACGACCTACAATATACATAATCAATCCAACATCTATTGAACATTTGTTTTCAAAAAAAGAGAAAATTTTAATTAAAAAGGTGCAATAAATTGCAAGATTTACATACAAGGACTAAGTATATGAATTTCAATAGAATCCATTATTCTCATATATGTATGTGAGCTTCCTATACTTTGTTGTTTATTAAAAAATAGTGTATCCTTATACAAAAAAATCCAACTAACCTCTAGGTATACTCTGTAGTAGATACTAAGGATTAATACACAAATACAGATGATAATTTGAGGCTAAGATTTGGAACTTTCATGATCTTTACTCGGACAACTTTTCCTTTTGGATCCAATACTTAATTCCTCATTTAAGGAACCACTAGAGTTCCTTTGATGAATTCCGGGGATAACAGATTGAGATCTAGGATACCAATTGAGGGACTAGTCAATGATTCTTCCATCGAAACCTTCGTAATTGTGGTATGGAGAGGGAACATTTTGGTGCGTAATTTCTCAATTTCCAAGAAGAGAGCATGGAATTCATCTTCTAATTGCTTTTTTTAGCATGGAATTATTTTTTCCATAAATGAAATTTTATTTAATTTAAATTTATAAGTATTATTTGAATTCTCTACATGTTAAACTCTTTGAATGTATTTTTGTTGTACTAATGCATGGTTTGAATATTTTGTTGAAATAAAAAAATGTCAAATAATCCTAATTTATGTTGGTGGTGTATGTAGTTGATTGGTTTATATAGATTAAATGATTAAAGAAGCATTGGATCTTACTATGGATGTTGATCTTAATGAATGTAATTTTTGTGTACATACTAGGAATTGTAAAAATCCATGTCTAAATGACTCCAAGATTCATGATATTTATGATGGGAAATGTTAACTACCTTGAATGGAGTGTGAAGGTATAAAAACAAGAAGAATTACTAGCCACAATAGCTAGAAATCATTTCTTATAATATGGGAAACTAGAAGGAGGAACCAAATTAAATTACCCTAACTTGCCTTACTCTAAGAATTAATCGTATATAGTATATGGCCATAACTTTATAATAAGGAAAAGTAAGTTAGTGTTGAGAAATAAATGTAAAAAGGGTAACTTTATTAATTAAAACCCATTAGGAAATTGTATGTTGGCCATGTCAAGTAGATAGGGTTTTGGATATTTTAAGCTTATTTAACGAAGCTTCAAGGCTATGAAGTGTTTTGTGAAGAATATTATAACGAAACTATGTTTAAGTGAATGGTTTCCCTACCATAAAGGTTCGTGAACATTGTTCCCATGATAAGAAAGCTCTTTTTCTTCCATATTTTTCTAGTGTTGTCTCATATTTTTGGTTTTGTGTTACATATTTATGGTTTATTGCATACTAATCTTGATATATATTATGTGATTCTCATGTTACAACACTAAGGAATAGCACAAGTGGTATCCTAGCTATGGTCCTGTTGACGGGCATATGTGAATATGCACGTAACGGGAAAGACAACCCAGACCGAGATCCTTAGAGCAGGTTCCAAGCTGTTTGGGATGGTTGCTTCCGACAGGTTTAAAGGCTCTGTTAGCCTGAAAGTCTAAAACTAAAATGAAACTATTGTTAAATCTATCAAATACCTACAAATATACACAACAAACTTGTTAACAAATGTACAAAATTAAACTAGTTAATCTAATTACTAATGAATTATTAATATAATTAAATTAGTCTATGAACTAAATCTATGCAATTAATATTAACTTATAATATAATAATCACAAAATTAATCAAATATTAACATGTTAAAATAATTACAAAATTGTATTATTAACAAATATACACTAATTACAAAAAAATCAAGAAAGAACCTTAATGTAATTCATTGGCTGTTTTCCATAAAATAATTTAAAAGAAACAGCATATTAATCTATTTTCGATCTTATCCTTATCAAGAGTGAAAAGAATATCAAACCTGGAATCGAACTATGCTGATAAGAATACTGCATGAATACACTTGATAATATTTAAAGAAATTTAAACATTAACAAAACCATACAGTAATCATTACATATTATATAAACAATGATATCGATCATTAATTAAACAACATGACATATCAGCAAGATCAAAAACATTAAAAATCGATAATCATTCAAAACATGTATATTTGTCATATTCTTTAGAGAATTATAACAAACATAGATAAAATAGAAAAGAAATGACAAGACTGATAGATATCAAAACTATATGCCAAGTATACAAACTGTAAACATATATTAAAAATATCACCAGTTCAATATATCGTAGCTCAAGACAGATAACCGTCTAAAATTGCAGATAAATCAAACCACAATCTTGTTGTCTCCTCTCCATCAACTATCGACCTCAGGCAGCAGTGTTTTCTGAGCTTACAAGAGAGAAATCTCTTCAGCTTTGGCAGCCCCCACGTTCACCACCCTTTTTAGCAAATTCTAGTCTGCTTAAATAACCAAAAACGAAATCCAAATTAGGTTTTACACAGGCGAAATTTTGCCGGCTGCAACTTCAAAAATCGCGTCCAGAAAACCCCCGAAATCTCCCAGAATCCATCACTTTTTGGAAAAATACTCGTGAATACAACTAAATGGGTCCGTTCTGAGAAAAACCCATGTCGCGGATTGTTCTGACCTATCTCCATTTGTTCACAACGTGGTCTAAAAAAACGCCTATTATTTGAAAACGCGTTTTTAATAACTGACAGAGAATAAAATTCGTCTTCTGGCAATTTCCAGAATCAAAACAATCTCCTTAGCATCTGCACATGAAAAACAAAAAACCTAATAAAAGAAAGAAGTGTAAACAGAATTCAATCATGAGAAAATAAATAGCTTAACCAATGATCTTTCCAGCTCTTTTGGCGTTTTCAAAATCTGCGATTTGTTTCAATATATGCAATTAAAACATTTCAGCATCTACAGGATATTTGTTTGATCATTATTAGCAATATAATAATCTATAGATTCGGCTGGCATCTCTCAAATCTCTACAATATCGGAGAACAGATAGCTGGTTTAATATGAGGATCTTGTTGTGGATAAAACAAAATTCACAAACCTTTCCATTGAATTAATAGCTCCTTCAATCTCCATTAATAACCACGTGTCGTTATGAATAACTGGTGGATAAATTAGACAATAATCTTCAATAAAAAATAAAAGTATGCTCATTTCTAAGCCTTTAAAAAAATTCACATTAATTCCTGGTGTTTTTGCAAATATGATAAAATTAAAATAAAGTATTAATTATACCTAATTTTCTAGGTAAACATTTAAAAGATCAAAGAACTTTATTTATTATATTTATACAAAGTAATTAAAAAATTTATTTATCTTGTATAAATAATAAAAAATAAATAAAGTCTATTAATTATAAATATACTTATTTGATCTTTACTTATTCAACACTTTT
>LPNX010759936.1:0-21309 GCA_001517045.1 Pseudotsuga menziesii | reverse complement strand
TGTAATCTTTGAAAGACCGAAATCAGCGAGTTTTGCATTCAAATGGCTGTCTAAAAGGATGTTTGCGGCCTTGATATCTCTATGAATTATCTTTGGGTTTCAACCTATGTGCAGGTATTCCAGTCCTTCAGTAGAAACCACAGGTAGTGGATAACGTCAAATGAAGGTTAGACACGATTTGTCCTTTGAAACATTAAATAGAATCTAAAACTTTAGTGTTATTTTACTGTAATCGATGCTTAAGAATCTGCATTTAGATCATAAAATCTCACGTGCATCAAAGTAATTCAGAGAAAAAGCTACCTTCCGCTGCACCTAAAGCTATTTTGAGTCTTGTTCTCGAATTTATTTTGGAATCATTAGCACTTAAACCTGGTAAAAACAAAATAAGAGAATTAAATGTTGGTTAGGTTCACTATTCTATTTATTCAAATAAACATCTCTTAGCAATATAATTTACCATAAATGTGATCCTTCAGGGACCCTCCCGACATGTACTCGTAGATGAGCATAAGTTCTCTTGATTCGTTACAGTATCCCATTAAAGATACTAAATTCCTATGATGGATTTTGGAAAGAAGATCAACCTGTGTTCATCAAGGAAACTGTGTTGTTAGAAATTGTTACATTGGATCCAAATTACATGGTTGAATATAAATCTGAGAATTACCTCATTCAAGAATTCTTGAGCTCCTTGTCGGGAGAACTGTGATAGCACTTTGACGGCTATGTATTTTCCTTGGGGCAGTTTACCCAAAAACACCGATCCAAATCCCCCTCGTCCGATCTCATGACTAAAGGTTTGTGTGGTCGCTATCATCTCATTTAGAGTGAAGGCGCGGGTTTTTGTTGAATTTGGCACCATAACCATGGAGTAGTCTGTAATCCATTAAGAGAAAGTAAAGTTACCAAGAGTCAAAACACAAAAAAAATCATTCTTATAATAAGTTATTTCGTTTACAGGGAAATACTACAACAATAATATAACTCATAGTGATAATATTTCCTAACCTTGGTACAAGAAAGTTCTTGGTTCCATTTCCAGCCCCCTTGTTTTGTTGGCAACACCCTGTTCTTTTCTCATGACTTTGTTACGATACACAACAATAGCCACTATCAACCCTAAGGAGATTATTAAAATTCCGCCGAGTGTTATTGGGAGCAAAACCTTCAAGTTATTCTTCTTTTTATTATGTAGAATGCATTTCGCCTTATGCATAGGTAAGTAGGCGTTTCCACAATAACTGCATCAGAACAGAGATAAATATTTCCATCAAAGTTCTCCAGTATGTTTAACTAGAATTTGAAGTGGATTTTGATTATTATCTTAATTTGTCTATGACATTTCTTTTATAGAAAGTATGATAGAAAATTCTGAGTTTCATATGGGACTTATGTCAAAACATAAGGAACATATTGAATAGGATAAGATTACCTGAATTTCAATGAACCATTGAGAAGTTATGTGAAAACATAAGGAACATATTGGATAGGATAAGATTACCTGAATTTCAAAGAACCATTGAGAAGTTGCGCAGGAATTACACCACTGAAATTATTATTTTCTATATTCCTGTGAAAAGTAGACATTGCATTAGTATTTATTAATTAATCCCATCAAATTTGAATGAAAATTGTAATAAGAAGACAATGCAGTATTTATTAATTAATCCCATCAAATTTGAATGGAAATTGTAATAAGAAGACATTGCAGTATTTGAATGAAAATTGTAATAAGAATTAAGGAAGAAAGAGGGGGACGTACAACTCTTTTAGGTTTTTTAGTTCACATAGCCAGTATGGAAGAGGACCGCTCAGGTTGTTGTTTTGTAGATATCTACATAATTGACAAGTTAATTTTGGGTTTATGAAAATGCTCAAACATTAAAAACAGATAAACTGAAATGTTGAAAAGAAACTTACAATCTCTCCAACAGAGTTAAACTGGAGAAATTTGGCAATGGCCCCATCAAATGATTATGGTTAAGCGACCTGCTAACGTAAACACGAATGAATGATTATTATTATCTGATATAATATTTAATCACAAACTATGTTCCCTCTTATTAGGAATTCTTCCCAGTCAAATTTTTGCTTACACTAAAGTTTTAATTTAAAAGAGGCAATTTCTTCTTACACTTTAAGCAATGCCCTTAACCGTCCAATATCGTTGGGCACCGATCCTGTAAGATTCTTTCGTGACAAATCGCTGGCAACAATAGATTTTCGTAACATACAAATTCATAACAAATCGTTGGCAACAATAGATTTCCGTAACATACAATTTCACTTCTGAATTGAATGTCATCAGTTATAAGATTTCAGCTCTGAACAAATGGAAGAATTAAACTTACATTTCCAAAATTCTTATGGGCGAAGTACTGCTTTCACATACAATTCCTTTCCACTGGATCAAAAAGCAAGGATCGGAAATCCAATCTTTTATGTCAAACCTACTTCTGATAACCTCAAGAGCTTTAACTGCCCATCATCAGAACTACTTGGTTAGAAATTGAATAATAACATCAACAATTCTCCTCTCAAAACATCGGTGAGGTTACTTACTATCTTCTGGATATGTTGCTGGTTGAGTATCGACTATTTTGTAAGTCTCGACAGCGTTGATTATGGGACCACTGGTAGCGTTTCTGGTGTTCACCAAGGCAAAATTGAAGTTATCCGTTGGATTTGATATGAATGTTCGCTCCAGGGTAGAATAATTGCTTAGAGAAGTAATGGCTTCAGACCGATTTTCACCATTTATTGTCACGTAAAAGGATCTCCATTCAGACATGTTTAGCTTCTCGATCTCTGCAAAATATAACAGCAGTAATGATTTGTGACCATTGATCGATTCGTCACTCATGTCAAAACAATCTCCTGTTATAGTAACAGCCGCCGTTTGCATAACAACAGGGGGAGGAAGTTCCTTGGTATTGTTTGTTGAAATGGGTTCTTCACAACTTGAAATGGGTTCTTCACATGTTACAAATTTCTCATAAGTATTATTAGTAACAGTTAAACTTAATATATTACTCCAGATCCGATCGAATCTGTCTTCAGGATACCTGTTTTATCCATACAAAGCCATTCAACTCGATCATTAAAAAAACCAAAACACAAGACGTTGACTTTCACATATCAAAATTAATTTAGGCATGTGGTATCAAAATTAAATAAACTTTCTGCTTACAATGAAAATCACACGACTAGCTGGTGAATTATGGCGCTTAGATTTAATGGCCAGTATTTGGTTAATAATATTCACCTAATCGTAGAATCTCCACCTGCATCATATCTCGATGCTGACATCAACATTGTTCCTGGCTTAGTCTGTGCATACATGCCTTGTTGCAGCGTCCTCAATTCGATAGCATTGATAAAGGGATCATGAAGCTCCGAAGTTCTGATCAAACAAACGTACAACACTGTGCCAGAACTAACCAATATTGTTTCATTATAAACTGCATCTTTATCTGAGATCGTTATGTTTTCCATAGCTAACATGCCCAGTGTCTCAATAGAGACAGCAAAGCTTGGCAATTGTTTGAATCCACTGTAATTTCCAACTGCAAACCATAATCTTAAAAGGTAAGGCACATTGGGTAACACAGGCAACTGATAGCAAGACTTGTTCAGAGGCTTTGGGAAAACCCTCAGAGTGTGTGACTGAAAACCGGAAGAATCATCAGAGACGTTCCCGACCTCTGCTGACCGACCGACGTCTATGTAATTAGCATCAGTAACCCATGTCAGATTATTTTCGCCGGTTCGATTTGTGTTCGCTCCGCAGTCGATACTCAAAAATCCTTCCACAGCAACAGAAATTACTTAATAAAACAAAAAAGTTTCAACTAAATATGAAGATTCAAAACAAGAAGAAGATATCATTAAATGACGATTCAAGCAGAATCTCCATGACTCTAATAAAACAATCGATTCGAAAATCCGACACAACACAGAGACGCCAACAACAAACTTATGACGAACCGTACGTTCTTGAGGTTAAAAGGTTCCATAATTAATAGTACATACCTGGTTGGGCAGTAATAAGAGGCAATAAACTGAAGAACACACCGACTGGCACTGTCCATTTACGATAACGAGTTTTGTCTACAGTTACGGCCATTATTAAAAAAGCTCTCCGGAAATTCCAAAATAGAATGAACGGACGATGATTCGAACAAACGGTTGGCTATTTCGAAAGAAATGAAGTGTTCTTTAGATATGCTTTCTTGGGCTTTGCCTGTGTGTTAGGTCTGTGAGATAAATATGGTATGTATGTGAATGAATGACGTGTACAACTACCCTATTCTTACTTTTCAAATGAGTATATGATTTTGACACAATTCGCATCTTGATTTTTCTCAAACGAATCCAAATCGAGTGCATTGACCTGTATTTTTATATTTATTTAATGCTTACTTTGAAATGGAGTAATTTAATTTTCTAATTATGTAAAAATGAAGTTGAATTCACACAAAATTATGAAACAAATATTTTCTAAATGAGATTTGATCTAAAAGAGAAAATTAAGTCATACCTTCTTTATTTTGATGATATTGTTTTTATGGTGATGAGACTATATGATCTCGACAAGCAACTAAAAATTATCAAGGTATTTTTTCTCTACTGTGAGTATGACTCTTAACATTAACAAAACAAAGGTTATGATAATCAAATCCCAAAATATCACTTATGTTAAGTTCATGTATGATAACAACAACTTGGAGGAAGTGACAAATATTTTGGAATATATCTTCATCACAAGTTTAACTGGAGCTATAGCATTAAGGAAATGATGCAGCGTGTAAACCTTATTATGGAACTTTGAAAACAATTGTAAATTAGTAGACCTTTGGCTTTGGAATCATAAGAAGAAACTATTCTTTGAGAATCTATTTTATCTTAGATGAATGTGAAGTTTGGGGTTTCGACATCTCTAGAGAATCATGGAGAATGATAGAAAAAATCCAAAAGCACTTTATAACATATAATCTCAAAATAAAGTAAATACACTATATCCCATCCTCATAATATTCTTTGCCTCTTTAAGACATGGCTACATGACTCGTACCTAATGTACATGAAAACGATAAACAACATGTAAGACAATATGCTTCTTAAGATTGTTTCATACTCTAGTCAAAACAACCTAGGGATTTAGCAATGTTACCATAAAGGCATCGAGGTTGGCATAAAAAAACTATGTCTCAAACATCAAAAACTTAAGGAATAGGTAACATTGCATAATAGAGGTAATGTTAAAAGTATTATAACATGCAAATTTAAGACGAAGTTGTGGTGCAATAAAGCAATAGAACATAAGAGAAAATTAAGTTTTTATAAGGAAGTGAACCCTGATATTTTTCTAAAATTGAGATTTTACATCAATTTTCGAAAACTTTTAAATATAGATTTCTAAATATTATCTTCTAGTGAGAGGTTAAATTGTGTTAAATTTTTGAAGTATTGTAATATGACCTTGAATTGTTTATAATTGGTTAAGAGCTTGTTTTCGTTAAAATTAATAAAAACATGTTAACAACACACAAACTAGCATGAATGGGTTACCAAAATTTTCTTATATCACATAATAATGTTGTTACATGTTGAATTCTTGAGATCGTATCATTGAATATTTTAGGTCTATAACAATAGTTAGCAAACCTTGTGATGTGGGATAACAAGAATTTCCTCTTTGAAACTCTCGTCACTCATGTTATCTTGTATGGTTGTGAAGTTTCGGGTAGCATCATCTCTAGAGAGTTCTAGAGAAGGATTGAGCAAATCCAGAAGCAATTTATAATATATAACCTCAAAATTAAAATAAATACACCCTACCCTATTCCTAATAGACATGAGCCTTTTCCCTATCGAGAGCATCACTATGACTAGATACTTGATGTACAAGTACATGCTAACTAACATGAAAGAACACATACTTCCTAAAATTGCTTTAAATCCAATCAAGATCAAGTTCGGCTAAAGAGAGGATGGTATAAAGACGCTAAGGCTCGGTATAACGACACTAATTGCTTTATTGTATACATTTTTAAAGACAAAAAGTGGGATGAGAAACATTTAGAGGTTAAAAGAAAATTAAAATACTATAAGGAGGTCATGAACCCCAATTTGGATGATCAAAATTATCTCTTTGTTTTAATTAGTTCGAAGAAGAAAATCAATATAACCAAGATAAGAAAGAAGTCTCATAAGCTTCATAGTGAAATAAGACAATGGACAACTCCTAATAGATCATGGGTGGAAAGGATTTTCCATCTCTATGAGACTAGAAACGTTGAGGATGAAAGTAACTTTCTTTTAGACTTCCATGTGTACATCGACATTAGATCGTAGTTTCATAGCCTTTGTTACAATACCAACCTCCCTAACCTTTTAACTTGTGATAACTATGGCTACCTGAGAATGCTTCTTTCTAGGCTTTTTGCTTATAGGAAGCCAAATAATCTCTTTTTTTTCTTCTTAAGATTAGATAAACAAATTAATCTCAATAGACATTAACCTATATCATCATCAATAAAAAATTATAAATTTAAAGTAAAATAATAATAATAATAATAAACTATTCTAAAAATAATCACAAGCATAAAAATCTTATTTTTATTTTATTTTAAAATTAGTTTTGAAACCTAAACATTTCAATAAAATTTTAATTAATTTTGAAATATAAAAATCTTAATTATTTTCCTCCTAAAAAAATGAAGTAATCGAAAAGTTCAATACTATTGTAATTTTGAAATTCATAGAAACCATGCTTAATTTTCATCACAAAATAAGTAAATCCAAGAGTTCAAAACTATTGTAATTTTGGGATTCACAGAATCAACTCAATGTAATTTTCGGATTCGTAGAATCAACTCAAGCGCATTGAGAGTACAAACTTTTAATTTCAAAGAGATTTACTCTCTCTGCCTTGTACTAAAAATTTTGTTGGATAAACTTTTATTTGATTAAAATTGTTATTTTTATGAAAAATAAGTTGATTTATTCTAAACATATTTATGATGAGAAGTTGATGTATACCAAATAATTATAGAATTTTTGATTATTTATTTTGAGTAATAAAAAATAAGTTGATTTATTATAAATATATTTAAGGGTAAGAAGTTGATGTATACCAAATAATTAAAGGATTTTTAATTATTTATTTTGAGTAATTATTAATTAAAGGATTTTGAATTATTTATTTTGAGTAAATCTTGATATTTATATTTTGTTTAGATATATTTAATGGATATTTAAGGGTAAAAAGTTGATATATACCACATAATTAAATTATTTTAAATTATTTATTTTAAGTAATTCTTTATATTTATATTTTGTTTAAAATTATCAACCATGAATTATTTTTATTTATTTATTTTGATTAAATTATTAATATTTATATATATTTTTAATTATTAATTGTGAGAATTTGATGATTCCACTTTTCCCACCATTAAATAATTATCTTTGTTATTTGGATGTTTATATTTTGTTTTAAATTATTAATGGTGAGAACTTGATGATTTGACTTTTTCCAACCACTACATAATTATCTTTGTTAATTTGATGAAACTAAAGTTGATCTATTCCAAGTGTGCTTTTTTCTCACCATTAAATATTTGTCTCTTTCTTCAACTACTTTTTTCAGTTTTGTTGAATAATTTCATGTCTATTAATTAATGAAAATGAAGTTGAATAATTGATTTAAAATTATTATGATGATTTTTTTAAAATCAATTTATATAGAATTATTTTAAAACGGAAGATCAACATATGGTTAGAAAGTCATAGAAAAAAAGTTAAAGGAAGTTATCGTTCAATTATGAACCACCTTGTTATCCTTAGGACCATTATTGAGGAGTGTCATAATAATGAAATCAATCTTCTGTATTGTTTTGTTGTTTTTAGAAAAACATTTGACATAGTTCTTAGAACTAACCTTTACCAAGTTAAGGAAGTATGAGGACTCGTTATAAGAAATTAATTGTAATATAGGATTCAAGCAAGGTTCCCCCCCATTCCCTGTAATTTTTGGTATATGCATTGACAAGCTAGAGGGTGGTTTGGAAGACACAAGTTGTGCTTACATGACTTTGGCTGGTATAGTCATCATCCTTCTTTCTTATGTTGATGATATTGTTATTATGGTGGGGAGCCATCTATGATCTCGACAAGCAACTAAAACTTATCAAGGATATTTTTCTCTATTACAGGTGTGACTCTTAACACTGACAAAACAAAGGTCATGACAATCAAATCCCAAAATATCACTTATGCTAATTTGATATATGAAAACAACAACCAACAACTTGAAGGATGTGAAAAATACCTTGGAATTAATATTCACGACAAGGTTAACTGGAACTATAATATTGAGGAAGTGATTAATGGAGGGTGGAAATATTATCATAGACTTGAAAACAATTGTAAATTAGTAGAGATCTAGCTTTGGGAGAAGAATAGACTCATGTTTGAGACTCTTGTCACTCCTGTTATCTTATACCGGGATGCGAAGTTTGGGGTTTCAACATCTTTAGAGAATAATGGAGAATAATAGAGAAAATCCAAAATCATTTTATAATATATAATTTCAAAATTAAAGGAAAAACAATGTATGTTATCGTCCTAATAGAAGTGAGTCTCTGTCCCATTGAGAGGGTGGCTATGCCTATGTATCTAATGTACAAGAACAAGATAAAACAACATAGAAGACAAGAGGCTTCATAATATTGCCTCATACTCTAGTCAAAACATCCTATAACTTCAACGAGGTTGTCTTAAAGATGCAATGTCTTGGGTAAATCAATGGGGAGTTTAGGAAGAGACCACTTTGCATAATAGTGATGATATTAAAAGTATTATTATATCTAAATTTAGGGAGAAGTTGTGGTGTGTTAAAGCATTTACATATAAGATAAAATTAAGATATTATAAGGCGGTGAACCCTAATCTAGAGGATCAAAAGTATCACTCTATTTTAACTAGAATAAAAAAGAAAATCAACATTGGTAAATTAAAAACGAACTCTCATGAGCTCCATAGTGAAACATGGCACTAAACAAATCCTATAATGTTGTGGGATTATAGAATTTCTCCATCTTTGTAATTCTTAGGAGGGTTGAAGGTCAAAATTAGTTTCTCATAGAATGACCCACATTAAAGTGTAATTTCGAAATATTTTCTATAATGTTGACCTTCTTATCATTTTAACTCATCATAACTATCGTGATCTAGCATTGCTTCTCTTATATCTTTTCAAGCACATAAATAAAATTATAAAGAAACCCGAGTGATTCGTTAACTTTTTAAAATTATGATAAACCGAAGTTGATCTTAGTGGATGTTAATAACCATCATCATCGTCACAATCATTCTAAATATAGTTAATGATCAGAAGTTGATGTATACCAAACAAGTTTAAGGTTACAAAATTTTGTATTTTAATATTTTGTTTTTTGTAAAGTTATTATTTTTTCTTATATTATATCAACTTAAGATACATAAATGGAGGAATTGGTTGGCGCCATGGGAAACCCAACCATGAGTAAAAAAATAGCTTACAAGTTTTAATAGTGTAGTCCATACTAGCAGTAATACTAGAAATTCACTTAGAAAAACTATAATAATACATTTAAGAAACTTTGACATGAAGAAAACTTAAGAAATCATATCAACCTCAGGGAAATCGATAGGAGGAAACTATATGGTAGTGGCATGGTCATCTACTTCATAATATTTATTGGTGGTATCTATGATCAAGAACTTGAACTTGTCATTAAGCTCATCCATTTCAAGTAGTGATTTAGCTCTCTCCTCCTTAATATCCAACAACACCTTGCTTAGAAGAGCCTTGGTAGTCCAACATAAAGGTAAAGTATTGTGGTATTTAGTATCCCAAGAATGAATATTACTAGTATCAACCACCCATGGCCTTATTTCTTGCTTTATATCATCAACACTTTTCTTCTTTAACCCAATTATTCGCACGAGCAGGCTCAACTCTTATTTTAGGTGGAATATCCTAGTAATATAGGTTCTCTACCTCAATTTTATTTTACTGCACATGCAACGGTACTTGGTTGCTACTTCCTCTGCAAACCCCCTTTCCACAACCTCTACACCCCATGTTGACCTCTACACTGGACTTATGTTCAAATTGAGAAGTATGGGACCTTGATTATCCCTCCACTAGAATTCGTTCAAAAATACCAAAAACCACAATCCAAATAATGAGACCAAAACTAAGCAAAAAGTAGGATGAGAATAGAAATTTGGGATCCCAAATGCTACGAAATAGATATATCCAAAAATAGAATGAGTCACGTCCCCCATGACAGTGCTTATTAATTTCACATTATGGATTAATCATTGTTGGGCCCTAGTTTTGGTGTATTTTTCCACTATGAGCTATACCATTTTGACCACCTTTTGACCTCATGTTCCTCCATTTTCACCTCCTTATTACCATTTTTCAGATACTACTCATGATTTTACAAGGTATACATTGTAAAGAACTTCATAAGGTAATACGTTGTCTATTTTCATAATAATTCCTATTTTTGATGAATAAATAGATTTGATTTTTCAGTGATAAGAATTCATGATCTTGTAACTGTTGTGCAAATTTGGTAACCATTCATTGGTTAGCATACTAGTGCCACCTCAAATTGAAATCTGCCACACAGGTTTTGCGCACAGGATCTAGAAGATGGTTTGAAACTTGTTGAACTAGTTCCAAGCTAAATAGGGGAAGTGGTATATCATGGTCAAATCATAATTAAACCACATGTCGAAAGGAAGGTGTTCCAGTGTGACCAAGGATGATTCTAGAAAGAGAAAGAGAATTTCATGCAATTCTTCTCGTGAAATTAATAATTGTAATAAACTAGCATCTGAGTTTCCTCCTACGATAGGCTATGATACTTATCATTGATTTTGATTTTAGCATCAATTTGTTGTGTTAGATTTCAAGATCCATGAAATAGGGAATTGAGTGTGATATTCATAGTGTTCTTTCTTTGGTTTGTAATCTCTATATATATGAAGGATAAGTCAGTTTGAAATAATAGATAAAAGAGATAAGAATAGAGAATTGATTTGAATGATCAATGTACATATTTGAACTTGATTTTGAGATCTTAATACAAGACTATTAGTGATTAATATTATGTTGTGATTACCATTTAGTATTGTAGTCTTCTTCTACATCATGTCCCAAGCGTGGAAGGCGCCCCTATGCTAGTATACATTGCATTACATTAACTAATTAGTTTCTCTTCATTTGTTGATTTAGATTAGTTCAAGTTATTTAGTTTTTCATTTTTTTGTTATGCAACATTTGGTTTGGTGTGCTTTATAAATTCCAATTGTTGAAAAGTGGCCATAGGAATCATTCACTCACGGATGGTTGTCGAAAAAATTGCTCAATATACCGTTACATGAACACTCTCACACCTTAATATGATTGGAAGAAAGTAGATCAAGGCTGTGATTACCTATTAGTAAATACCAATGTAGTGCTTGAATGTATTTATGTGGTGTAGGCTAGTTTAGTTAGTTTTTCACCTTTCATTTCCAGTCACAAAATATTTGGTTTCATATTGATAAATATGGTGGGTGTGTGTCTTTAAAAGTTGTAGAGGATATCTACCCACTAGTTGTAGTTGAACAAATTGATTGGAGTAAATGTTATGGGAGCATTCCACCCTTTTGATATAAACTGAAAGATTGTAACATGGTGTTATGAATAATGATTTAGTAAATAACCATTGTGTTATATTTTCACAATTTAATCAATATGATCTAGGATCTTATCTGAGAGAATAACATGCACAACAATAATCACAAGAGACGAGTGACACAAAGATTTTCCTTGGGGAAACCATAAAGGAGAAAACCCCGCAACTTCCTCAGAGATAGAATGAGCACCAGTAGCAAAAGTAAAACCCAAAAGTATAAAATGATCTTCAACAATTGCTCTCTCTCTCACTTGTGCAAGCTAGTCCTCTCTCTCTCATGCGCTATTGATGAGTGATTGTGTGTGTTAAAGTGAAGAGTCACACTCTCTATTTATACCTTTTTTTCCACTTGATATTTTCCCTACAGGGTCGACTTCTCTAGGAGAGTGTAATAACCCTAATATAACTTAACTGAGGGGTCTAATTCCCCGACATACAATGGAGGGTTAAACTCAATGAATTTACGTGACTTAATTAGATTAATGACTCTTCCGGTTGGAGGTACATACATCTCCGTCGTGGTACAATGAAATACAATATGAAATATACAAGTGAATATCTTCTGAAGTTACGATTACATTAACTCTCCTTCTTAACTAGGAAGGTATTCTCTTAACACAATTCATTAGCATAAGTCTTCGTCACTGGATCATCATCGTCACTGGTGCTGCTATCTCAAGTAATTGGTGCTACCTCTCAAATCTACTTGTCATAGGAAGTTCTACAGAGCCAACCCTTTTTCATGTTGGATGTATGCCTAGCCTCCATGTAGGTCTTCATCATCTCTGCAAGAAAGCCATCAAGTAGGTACATCTCAGGACTTATTATATGCCTCTTGCAAAACCTTTAGGATCCTAATGTTACCTCATCAACTTTAGATCATCTCATTGTCACACGGAGCACAACCCATATACACATAACACAACACTTACATCCATCAACACGGGAGGACAAACCTACCACCATACGGGAAAGGATCAGCAATTACATCAATGACCATGGGAGGACTAACCTACCACCATGTTGGAAAATCTTCACGAATTACATCGATGACCATGGGAGGATGAACATCGGGGTTTCAAACAACTTCACACAACTTTGGTTGTCGCAATATATACAAGTAGCATCCAACTAGAGATCAAACAAATTAGACTGTAGCATCCTCAGCCATACTACCTCACAAATAGCCGAACAAGATATGACATACTCTGCTTTGGCTATACTTAGTGCCATGCATGACTACTTCCTGCCAAACCAAGAGATCACATCTGATCCCATACTGAAGCAGCACCTCGAAGTGCTCTTCTTATCAATGGTACTGCTTTCCCATTTTGAATCCGTATAACCCTCCAGGTTAATCTTCTTATTCATGTCATACTTGAGGCCATAATCAACTATACCCTTCAAGTACCTTAGAATATGGTTTGCGGCAATCAAGTGAACATGTCTCAGATCCGTCAGAAACTAGATCAATGTGTTCACAACAAAGCAAATATCTGGTCCTGTATTCGTCAGGTACATCAAGGATCCAATCATCTGATGATACATCGTGGCATCAACCGAATTTGATGAAGAATCACTCAATAGGTTCAGGTTCGATGCCTTAGGTGTGGTCATGGCCTTGCAGTCCATCATCTCGAACCTCTTAAAGATCTCCACTGCATAACTCCCTTGTCCAAGGAAGATTCCATCTGCACTCTGCCACACCTCCATGCCTAGGAAGTAGTGCATCATACCCAAGTCCTTCATCTCAAAATCGGTAGCAATATTCCTCTTCGTGTCAGCAAACAAACCATCCTCACCTATCACAAACAGGTTATCGACATACAGTAGAAGTATCACTGGGTTCCCTTCCTCAACCTTGTAGTAAAGTTTGGAATCCACTTTACTCTTGGTAAATCCCAAACTATTCAGGAAGCTATCAATCCTGACGTACCACGTCCTGGGTTCTTGTTTCAAACCGTACAAGGCCTTCTTCAATTTGCACACATGAGTCTCTCTGTCATGTTTCTCAAATCTGAGTGGTTGATCCACATACACTTCCTCTTCTACTACACCATTACATAATGTTGTCTTGACATCGATCTGGTGTGTCTTCCATTTCATCATTGCAACCAGAGAAAGTACTAACTTGATGGAAGTGTATCTGGCTACAGGTGCAAATGTTTCTTCATAATCTATCCCTTCCTTCTGGGAGAAGCCACGTGCTACAAATCTCGCCTTATGTTTCTCTATGCTGGCATCTGCAGCATACTTGATCTTGTAGATCCACTTGAAAGTCACAATAGACTTCTCTACTGGTCTTGGGACCACATCCCAGACATCATTTTTCATTATCGAATGGTATTCTTCGATCATGGACTCCTTGCATTATTTCTTCTTAGTTGCTTCCTCGTATTTGGAAGGTTCTTTGTCAATGATGTCACACAGCAGGGCTACATAACTGAAGTATGGCCTAGGTATCTTCCTTTCTCTGTGTATTCCTTCTGGAGCGCCATATCTCTCTGCACCTAGGATAGCCTCTTGTACCCATGTTGGTTTTCTCTTGTAAGAATTCTTCTCACGAGGTGGATCTACATGTTCTTGAGGTTCTTCTATTTCTCAATCTTCTTTTGGAGTCGCTTCATTCATTGTTGTATATGTTTCTTCAATGTCTTCAACATGTATCTTTCTAGATTTGTGATATGTTGAATCTTCATCGAGTGTTACATCCCTGCTGATGTCGATCTTCTTGAATCCTGGGTAATATATTCTGTAAGCCTTCGAGCTTTCACTATATCCCACAAATGTACCCTTCTTTCTTGAAGGATCTAACTTCGTCCTCTTCTCTTTCAAAATGTGTATGTAAACCATGAAACGAAATATTCTGAGACGACTGACTTCTGGTTTCTTTTCAGAGAAGGACTCTTCTGGTTTCTTGTTCTCAAGTACTCTATGTGGAGTATGATTCTATACATACACAACTGCCCTAGAAGCTTCTACCCATAGATGCATAGGAAGATCCTAATCATGAAGCATTGCCCTTGCTGCTTCCATAATTGTTCTATTCTTCTTTTCTACAACTTCATTATGTTGTGGATTATATGGAGTGGTCAACTCCCTCTTAATCCCCGTCTCTCTGCATAATTCCTTGAATTATTTTGATGTGAATTCTCCGCCATTGTCTGATCGAAAAGTATTGATTTTATTATCTATGTGATTCTCCACCAGGGCTTTGAATTCATTAAATTTACTTAATACTTCATCTTTCCTCTTCAAGAAATATATCCATGTCTTCCTAGAAAAATCATCAATGAAAGACACATAATATACATACCCACTTAATGAACTAGATGACATCAGACCACATACATCGGAGTGGATGATTTCCAAGATTCCTTTTGCCTTGCTCTCGCTACTTGGAAATGTCTTCTTTGTGTTCATTCCCTTCGCACATCCTTTGCAAATTCGTTCATGCTTTGCATGGATTTATGGAAGACGTTCAACATGTTTGCTTGCAAGTGGTAGTTCCCTATAGTGCACATGTGCAAGTCTTCTATGCCAAATTTCACTTGGCTCTACTGAGTCATGGACCAAAGCTTGTTATGGTTGGCCCTTTAATTTGTATATGCCTCCCTATTGCTCTCTAATCACTACTCCATCATCTATGGTATTTCTCTTTGGCCACATGAGAACTTGGCCATCTGCAAATGCAACCCTCATACCTTTTGCATCCAATGCAGATATGGATAGAATATTCTTCTTTATTCCTAGTACAAACAAGACATGTTTCATCTTCATAGAATTTCTAGAGTATAGCTTATAGGAGGATTCACCACTTCCTTTTATAGGGTACTAGTAGTCATCCCCAAGTTTCACTTTGTGGGGTGACTCGTGTTCGGATAGGTTCATGAAGGATTCCTTGAATCCTTTCATCTGCTTAGAAGCCCCACTATCTATAAGCCAATAATTTCTTCCATGTGTAATAGTTTCTGTGAGGGATGAAATCAAAACATACTCTTCATTGCTTGAAGAAACTTCACTTTATTCTAAGGCTCTCTTCCTGGGCTGTTCATCATCCTATGCAGTGTGAGCATGATGTGTTATTTTGTTGTTGTTCTTCTTGTGAGAGCCACCTTTATTTCTAGGACAATCTCTGGAGAAGTGTCCCTTCTCATCACATGTATAGCATCTGACATTAGATAGGTCTCTCCTGGGTTTTCTAGGGTTATCTTTCTGATTATGGTGACGATGATTTCCTTTATTGTGATGAGAGTGCTCCCTTTTGTTATTCTTGGTGTGTGCTGTGAGAGCTTGATCTTCATTTCCCATATTTTCTTCTCGAGCTACGATTCGAGCTTCTTCTTGTGAGCATTCCTCCCACAATCTACTAAAGGTGATTAACTTTGTTCTAGCACAAATTCCTTGAATAAAGGATTCCCATGATCTTGGGAGACCATTCAAGGTGGTCATCACAACTTCTCCATTCTCTACATCTTCTTCCACAACTTGAAGTTGTTCTTTGATTTGAGAGACCATTGTAAAATATGACAGTATGGTCTCTGCATCTTAGATATTTACACTCTTCAACTGATTTTGCAAAGTCATCTTCTGATTTATATTCTTTCCTTAAAATAGCTTGGTGAAGGAATCAAACATATCCTTAAGTGTCTTTAAGGAAGACACATGTAGTATAAGGTGATCCTTGATAGAATCAACAATAATCCTGTTTTCCTTGACCAAGTTCTTCTTATGTAAAGCTTTAGCCTCATCTCCCTATGGAAATGGAACCTCTCCACTTATGTAGGTGTCCAATTCATTTTCTTCAAGAACAAGTGAAATCCTATACTTCCATGCTTGGAAGTTATCATATCCTTCAAGCTTATCATCAGTCTTGGTGTGATGAGACATCTTTAATGAGAACCTCAAATGGAAATACAAAAGATTTATATCTTACCACTTTGAGATGCCCAAAATTGATCTGGAGCTGATCTTCTGTAGTGTTGGTTTTTCGGTCCTGGGTCAAATTAGGGTTTGACTTTCCCGGAGTTTTACCCACCAAAAATTTCGATCTTGAGGGTTGCTTGGAAGATGCAAGTTGTGCTTGCACGTCTTTGGTGGGTATAGTCATACCTTCTTCTTTATTTTGATGATATTGTTTTTATGGTGATGAGACTATATGATCTCGACAAGCAACTAAAAATTATCAAGGTTTTTTTTTCTCTACTATGGGTATGACTCTTAACATTGACAAAACAAAGGTTATGATAATCAAATCCCAAAATATCACTTATGTTAAGTGCATGTATGATAACAACAACTTGGAGGAAGTGACAAACATTTTGGAATATATCTTCATCACAAGTTTAACTGGAACTATAGCATTGAGGAAATGATGGAGCGTGTAAACCTTATTATGGAGTTGAAAACAATTGTAAATTAGTAGACCTTTGGCTTTGGGATCATAAGAAGAAACTCTTTTTTGAGAATCTATTTTATCTTAGATGAATGTGAAGTTTGGGGTTTCGACATCTCTAGAGAATCATGGACAATGATAGAAAAAATCCAAAATCACTTTATAACATATAATCTCAAAATAAAGTAAATACACTATATCCCATCCTCATAATAGTCTTTGCCTCTTTAAGACATGGAGACATGACTCGTACCTAATGTACATGAAAATGATAAACAACATGTAAGACAATATGCTTCTTAAGATTGATTCATACTCTAGTCAAAACAACCTAGGGATTTAGCAATGTTACCATAAAGGCACCGAGGTTGGCATAAAAAAACTATGTCTCAAACATCAGAAACTTAAGGAAGAGGTAACATTGCATAATAGAGGTCATGTTAAAAGTATTATAACATGCAAATTTAAGACGAAGTTGTGGTGCAATAAAGCAATAGAACATAAGAGAAAATTAAGTTTTTATAAGGAAGTGAACCCTGATATTTTTCTAAAATTGAGATTTTACATCAATTTTCGAAAACTTTTAAATATAGATTTCTAAATATTATCTTCTAGTGAGAGGTTAAATTGTGTTAAATTTTTGAAGTATTGTGATATGACCTTGAATTGTTTATAATTGGTTAAGAGCTTGTTTTCCTTAAAATTAATAAAACATGTTAACAACACACAAACTAACATGAATGGGTTACCAAAACATAATAATGTTGTTACATGTTGAATTCTTGAGATCGTATCATTGAATATTTTAGGTCTATAACAATAGTTAGCAAACCTTGTGATGTGGGATAACAAGAATTTCCTCTTTGAAACTCTTGTCACTCATGTTATCTTGTATGGTTGTGAAGTTTGCGGGTAGAATCATCTCTAGAGAGTTCTAGAGAAGGATTGAGCAAATCCAGAAGCAATTTATAATATATAACTTCAAAATTAAAACAAATACACCCTACCCTATTCCTAATAGACATGAGCCTTTTCCCTATCGAGAGCATCACTATGACTAGATACTTGATGTACAAGTACATGTTAACTAACATGAAAGAACACATACTTCCTAAAATTGCTTTAAATCCAATCAAGATCAAGTTCGGCTTAAGAGAGGATGGTATAAAGACGCTAAGGCTTGGTATAACGACACTAATTGCTTTATTGTATATATTTTTAAAGACAAAAAGTGGGATGAGAAAAATTTAGAGGTTAAAAGAAAATTAAAATACTATAAGGAGGTCATGAAGCCAAATTTGGATGATCAAAATTATCTCGTTGTTTTAATTAGTTCGAAGAAGAAAATCAATATAACCAAGATAAGAACGAAGTCTCATAAGCTTCATAGTGAAATAAGACAATGTACAACTCCTAATAGATCATGGGTGGAAAGGATTTTCTATCTCTATGAGACTAGAAACGACGAGGATGAAAGTAACTTTCTTTTAGACTTCCATGTGTACACCGTCATTAGATCGTAGCCTTTGTTACAATACCAACCTCCCTAACCTTCTAACTTGTGATAACTATGGCTACGTGAAAATGCTTCTTTCTAGGCTTTTTGAGTATAGGAATCCAAATAATCTCTTTTTTTTTTTCTTAAGATTCGATAAACAAATTAATCTAAATAGACATTAACCTATATCATCATCAATAAAAAATTATAAATTTAAAGTAAAATAATAATAATAATAAATTATTCTAAAAATAATCATAATCATTCAAATCTTATTTTTATTTTATTTTAAAATTAGTTTTGAAACCTAAACACTTAAATAAAATTTTAATTAATTTTGAAATATAAAAATCTTAATTATTTTCCTCCTATAAAGATGAAGTAATCGAAAAGTTCAAAACTATTGTAATTTTGAAATTCATAGAAACCATGCTTATTTTTCATCACAAAAGAAGTAAATCCAAGAATTCAAAACTATTGTAATTTTGGGATTCATAGAATCGACTCAAGCACATTTGTAATTTTCGGATCCATAGAATCAACTCAAGCGCATTGAGAGCACAAATTTTTAATTTCAAAGAGATTTACTCTCTTTGCTTTGTACTAAAATTTTTGTTGGATAATCTTTTATTTGATTAAAATTGTTATTTTTATGAAAAATAAGTTGATTTATTCTAAACAATTATAGATTTTTTTTTCTTTATTTTGAGTAATGAAAAATAAGTTGATTGAGTCTAAATATATTTAAGGGTAAGAAGTTGATGTATACCAAATAATTAAAGGATTTTTAATTATTTATTTTGAGTAATTATTAATTAAAGGATTTTGAATTATTTATTTTGAGTAAATCTTGATATTTATATTTTGTTTAGATATATTTAATGGATATTTAAGGGTAAAAAGTTGAAATATGCCACATAATTAAATTATTTTTAATTATTTATTTTAAGTAATTCTTTATATTTATATTTTGTTTAAAATTATTAACCATGAATTATTTTTATTTATTTATTTTGATTAAATTATTAATATTTATATTTTTTTTAATTATTAATTGTGAGAATTCGATGATTCCACTTTTCCCACCATTAAATAATTATCTTTGTTATTTGGATGTTTATATTTTGTTTTAAATTATTAATGGTGAGAACTTGATGATTTGACTTCTTTGTTATTTGGAATTTTGTTTAAAATTCTTAATGGTGAGAACTTGATGATTTGACTTTTTCCAACCACTACATAATTATTTTTGTTAATTTGATGAAACTGAAGTTGATTTATTCTAAGTGTGTTTTTTTCTCACCATTAAATATTTGTCTCTTTCTTCAACTATTTTTTTTAGTTTTGTTGAATAATTTCATGTCTATTAATGAATGAAAATGAAGTTGAATAATTGATTTAAAATTATTATGATGAATTTTTTTAAATCAATTTATATAGAATTATGTTAAAACGGAAGATCAACATATGGTTAGAAAGTCATAGAAAAAAAGTTAAAGGAAGTTATCGTTCAATTATGAACCACCTTGTTATCCTTAGGACCATTATTGAGGAGTGTCATAATAATGAAATCAATCTTCTGTATTGTTTTGTTGACTTTAGAAAAACATTTGACATAGTTCTTAGAACTAACCTTTGGAATAGATTAGAAGAGCTAAAAGTCTACTTTTAGTTGAGAGTTGTTGTGATAAAGTTGTACTGAGAAGGTTATTACCAAGTTAAGGAACTATAAGGACTCGTTATAAGAAATTAATTGTAATATAGGATTCAAGCAAGGTTCCCCCCATTCCCTGTAATTTTTGGTATATGCATTGACAAGCTAGAGGATGGTTTGGAAGACACAAGTTGTGCTTACATGACTTTGGCTGGTATAGCCATCATCCTTCTTTCTTATGTTGAAGATATTGTTATTATGGTGGGGAGCCATCTATGATCTCGACAAGCAACTAAAACTTATCAAGGATATTTTTCTCCATTACAGGTATGACTCTTAACACTGACAAAACAAAGGTCATGACAATCAAATCCCAAAATATCACTTATGCTAAATTGATATATGAAAACAACAACTAACAACTTGAAGGATGTGAAAAATACCTTGGAATTAATATTCATGACAAGGTTAACTGGAACTATAATATTGAGGAAGTGATTAATGGAGGGTGGAAATATTATTATAGACTTGAAAACAATTGTAAATTAGTAGAGATTTAGCTTTGGGATAAGAATAGACTCATGTTTGAGACTCTTGTCACTCCTGTTATCTTATACCGGGATGCGAAGTTTGGGGTTTCAACATCTTTAGAGAATAATGGAGAATAATAGGGTGAGTGCAAGAAGATGATGGACCTTTTTGGCACGTTAGATGCAATAGAAACCTGAAAAATCAGGCATCCCTCAACTTACTTGGATTTTTTGAGATACTTATGCAAAATATCTTGCATTGAGTAAAAAACATCAAATGTAGAAAATTGAAGCACCTTTCCGAATATATAACTTTTATGTATCGAAAATTTGCATAGCTATGTCAAATTTCATTTTTCCTAACAGGCACTTTTTATTTTTCACGAAAATTATAAGGTATATGTTTTTGTGGGTGCAGCCTCTGAGGGCCTAAATGATCGAATCAAGCTACAAAAATTGACATCCATGTAGAGAACCCATAGCAC